>CM045770.1:136889402-137052286 GCA_025200525.1 Camellia lanceoleosa | reverse complement strand
GCTAATGTCAATTTTTGCAGGGGTAAGTACCTGGTCTCTGCGCTTACTAGGGTTTTACTCACATAGTGTACTGCCCTTCATTCTCCTTTCTCTTCTCGATTACACTTTGCACTCCTTTGTGTGCAAGCCAAGTATAAAACAGTTCCTCTCCAGTCTTGAATTTGACAAAAAGCGAATTTGAGAATCGGTACTTTTCAAATCGGCCAAGGTGACTGCACTCTTCCATCCTAAAATTTGTGGCTTTCTTTAACAAACCAAAAATGGTTTACATTTATCCGAACTTCTACTCATAAACACATTAGGTGTTGTGGCTCTTCTTCCAACATCCGCATGATTTGATCCAGGCTTGCTTCAATGCCCCTTTTGGTAACCAAGTATCCCAGGAACTTACTAGACCCGACTCCAAATGCACATTTCGAAGAGTTGAGTCGGAGTCGATATGTTCTTAGGATATCAAATACTGTCTTCAAGTCTACCAGATGATTCTCTAGTTCTTTGGTCTTCACGACCATGTCATCAATGTACACTACTATTTTTGCCAATCAGATGTTTGAACATCTTGGTTACCAACCTCTGGTAGGTTGCTCCTGCTTTTTTTATCCCAAAAGACATCACTCTGTAGCAGTACAGCCCTTTTGGGGTGATAAATGTAGTTTTCTCCTCATCAGGGGGGTACATCGTTATCTGGTGGTATCCCCTATAAACATCCAAGAAGCTCATCCTTCCATACCTTGAAATGGCATCTACTAACTGATCAATCTTGGGCAGTGGGAAACTGTTTTTGGAGCAAGCCTTATTCAGGCTGGTGAAGTCCACACAGACCCTCCGCTTCCCATTCTTCTTTTTTACAACTACTGTATTGGATAGCCAGGTTGGGTAGTTCACCTCCCAAATTGCCTTGGCTTCCAACAGCTTGTCCACTTCCTCTTCAACTACCTCAACATGCATCAACGTCGGCCTCCTTGCTCGCTAAATGGCATGTTTAGCCGACCTGTCTATATTGAGCATATGGCATGTGACCTTGGGGTTAATGTCTGGCATCTCGTATGGCGTCCAGGCAAATACTTCTATGTTAGCCATTAAGAAAACTTCCAACTCCCTCTCCTCATCCTCAACCAAGCTTGAGCCAAGAAGGAAGAAGCACTCTTCATCCCCTTCTTGGACCAGGATTTTCTTCAAGGCTTTCTCACTCTTCTCGGTTGGTTCTTTGTCGACATCATCTATAACTTCCATGTCCTCATCTTCAATTTCTACTGTTTCTATCTCTCCCACGTTGCAGGTGGATTTCATTGCTGCTATGGAGTAATTTTTTGCCTGCACCTGATCTCCTCTAACCTCTTCAATTCCACGCTCTGTTGGGAACCGCAACAGCTGGTGCAGTGTTGAGGGAACAACCCTCATTGTGTGCAACCATGGCCTTCCCAAGATAACGTTGTAAGTGGAGGGGGTGTCAATTACTGTAAACTCTATGCTTACTTTCCTAGTGCCCGCCTGTACCTCCAGATTTATTGCTCCTAGAGGCTATGTCGGTGTTCCATTGAACCCAACCATTGGGCTGTTGGATTGCTCCAAATCATCGTGATGAAGGCTAAGCTCCTTGTAACACCTAACATACATGATGTCATAAGAGCTGCTTTAGTCGATCAGAATGCGCCTTACCTAGTATTCTCCAATCACGAGGGTCACCACGAGCATCGTTGTGGGATCTTTGTACCATGTATAGGTTCCGCCTCGAGGGACACCATTAGTCCACTGGTACTTGTTTGCCCTAGGCTCTTTTGCTGGACTTGACAAACATACTGTAAGTGTTTCACCTTACATGTCTCTCCTCGTATATCATTTTCATTAACCTTCAAGTGAATCACATTGATCACCCGAGGTTACGCTTCTTTGTGGTTGTGGTGGCGGTGGTGCTACCGGTGCTTGGAGACACGATCTCGCTTGCTCTTCCTTCGTTCTAGCCTCAACTACTAGGTCCCTTGATACTCCTGTCGACAAGTCTTCCAAAATCGTCTTGGGGCTCTGCACCCTTGAGTCAAATGCCCATCCTCATTGTGGTAGACACAATGCTTCCCAAGGCTTCTCTATATAAATTCGCCAGGAATCTTCTTTGGTGCTCTATAATATGGCTGGTTTCTGATCCTTTCTAGAACTTTATAAACTGGGACCCGAAACATAGTGATAACTACCTGTGCAACCCTCAACCTTGTTTCTTTCCTGTTCAATCCAATATTACCTCAGCTTCGCTTCGTCCTCTTCATTCCCGGTGTATCCTCTTCTACTCTGGCCTATTTCTCGATCATTGCCATAAGCTCCTCCATACTTTTTGGTAGAGTCTTTGCGAGCAACTTCCGAAGCGTGCAATCATCCTCCAAGCCATTCTTAAAAGACATGACCGCTAGCTCCTGGTTACATCTCGGTATTCGGTTGAACACCTCATAATACCTTTTGCCATAAGCTCTGAGGCTTTCACCCTCGCCAATTTTCAGAGCCATCAGGGAGCCTACCCTCAATGGCTGTAACTTGTTTGTAACAAACCTGGCCACAAACATCTTGGTCAGGCTTTCCCAACTCTTTATAGTTCGTTTTGGCAACTTGTGAAACCAATTTGATGCGATTTCCCTAAAGGATGAGGGGAACAACTTACATAGCAACGGTTCGTTCCCGGTATACAGAGCCATTGAATTTAGGTATAAGCTGACGTGAAAGTTCGAATCAAATTTACCATTATAAATCTAGAATCTCGGCATATGAAACCTTTTTGGGGCCTCAAACCTATCCAACTCCACTAAGAACGGCGTTCTTAGCTTCGCGGGTGATGTAACCTCAGCATTCTGCCGTTTCCTTTGGAGGTAGTCCATCAAATCCTCCTTAGTCCGACCCACGAGCTCAGCTGTTAATGGATTTCAGCCTTTTTGGTGCGTTACTCCCGGTGTCATTATGTGTCCTCTTGGACTTCTCTTCATTCACTGTGTCAAAACAAAGTTCCATCCCTTGAACATGCCGATGTTCCTTGACATAAGTTTCCTTGGTACGAGGCGTCCTTTGAGCCTCTCCTCTCATTGACTCTGCTCGCTCAGCATCCCGTGCAGGCCGATATGAGCGTTCCTTCACCTTGTCATGCTAAAGGACTGCTGGAATTACTTGCCCCCTTTCTAGTCGTCATTCTTGGCCGCTGGAATCGGCGTGTCCTTCAACAGAAACAATGGTTGCATGACGTTCTTCTGCATCATGAAGTTGACAACTGATTGTAGATCTTCCAACTTGTTAGCCATTCCCTTTATCTCCCCGTCCCTTCTCAAGCATCTATATTTCTATACTTGGACGTCGCTTTCGTTGTAATACTCATCTCGGTCTGATTTCTTCGGGGCGTCTCCATCTTCTTGACGTCTTTATTCAGGATTCTAATCCCATGCTCTTTCATTATGGTTTTCTTCCTCGATATTAGGATCGGCATATTTACCACTTCTACATGGGATGTCGCTTCGATCTTTTCTTCTTTCTACCGCGTTGGCCATCTATTCTCCTTACGTTCCCACAGATGGCGCCAAATTGTGGGTGTTGATTTCTGACCACACAACCAAAGTGGAAAGTCAGCTAGAGAGCACCGGCAGAATAGATTAAGCCTGAACAACCTGTCACAGAAAGAAAAAAATCTGACGGTGGTTCGTCTACCCGGGGGCACTCTGACGCTCAAGTCAGTGATCTATATCTCTCACAAATAGCAAATAGTGCTTAAACTCACTAAAAATAATTTACTGCTCACAATATATCACACATCAAAAAACATACCTTAGACCCCATGGGGGTGCTCTGCTTTTATAGCCAGCACTGACTTGATCCCTGTAGAAGCCTCACTTCAATGGGCTCAAGTTCAATGCTCATCTTCGACTCTCAGCTAGATAGGGATAAACTCCCTAAGAGCTTTATCTTTATCCAGAGATCCTTCCCTATTCTAGGACTCTTGTCCATTATCCGCTCTTCTTGGATTCCACAAATAACCTCGGACTAGCCGAGATCACCTCGGCGTCAAGATTAGACCACTTGAAACCTCGGCTGACACTTCAGCGTCACTTTGGCCACGTACTGTCATTCACAAAATATGTCCCTACAATCCTCTTATCAATTAACAATATATATATATATATATATGCAGAGTTGATGATTGAGAGTCTATGGAAAGGACATCATCTCCTTCTTGCTTCTATTCTGATACATTCCCAATATTCATCCTATTGAATTTCAAAATTAAAGAATTTCGACCCCTCTCTCTTTTTTCTCAAAAAGCGTAATCATGATTGTGTTTGCCAATTCAAGATAAAGAATGGCTTGGTTTCTTGCCTTCCTACTTGGTCTGGAATTAATTTGCTGAATAATTGACATAAATAATTCTATTTCAAAAGCTTCATGGAATTTGAAATAGTTGATACATGAGTTGTAATAACGACCCTCGTGTGTTTCGACATGTACGCCTTAATTTGTGCATTGAAATGCTTAAAGAACAAATTTCTTGAAATTATCCGTTGGATAAGAAAAGCATCTGTTACCATTAAAACATTTAGAACAGAAATTGGAAGCCGTAGAGGCTCAATAAATAGAAATTGATGTTACATATGAGATCGGCATAATTTTTAGGTAATAATAAACATTTCTGTGAAATTTCAATTTGGGATGATTAAACGATTGACTTTCGTCCTTATTCACCTTTATGTATGCATGCTCCCTAGACAATTACTTAGACCTTATATATCATCTCAAATATTGCTTGAGAGGAGAAAGTTAGAGAAGAAGAGGAAGTCATCAAGAAGAAGGATTGGGGAACTTGTGGGGGATTGTAGAATTAAAGATTCAAGGTATGTGTGTGTTGCTTGAATTATCCTATCTTGTTAAGCTCTCTCTTGAATAATTTCCTTGGATGATTATGTAAGTTAGAGTGTATAGGGGTTAAATGAAAAGAAAATATGTTTTCTCTATTGGTTGATGTTGAAGTAAGTTGCTTATGCATATATGTGGAGAGACTAGCTTTTATTTCTTACTTTCTCATGAAGGTCATGAAGAATTTACCTATATATATAGATATGATGGTATGTGATGTTAAATGCAAAAGAAAACTAGGTTGTGGTTAAGAATTCAAGAGCTAGTTTCTAACTAGGTTAATGTATGTATTTGAAGCTTTTATTAACATGAGTTTTAGGCTATGGACTCTCAATTAAGCATGCTAATTTGAGCCTTGTGAAGATGTACCAAAAGATGGGTTTTTGTTGCAAATTTCGGACTAAAACAGCAACCGCCAAGTGCGGGTCATCGCCGCGTCTGACAAATGCTAAATTTTGAAGGTTTGGTTCTGCCTAAAAGGCACGTCAGGCACCAACGCCGCACGTCAGAATACTTACCGCCGTGCGACTCATCTTTGAGAAATATTGTTTGCTCCGTTTTACGTACTGAACCCTCGGATATTTTTAGAATTTGTATTTTATGCCTATTAATGTGTATAAAATTCATTTGAGTTGAAATGACTCCGAAAATGATTCAACAAAGGAAATGCATGAATTAACAAGTGATGAATGTGTGCAGGACACACTTCGGGAGGAACTAGCACGTCATCCCAACACTGTGAGTAGTAGCAACTACAACTAATGTTTGCTATTAGCCTTCTGTTAATTCCGTTAATTATGTAATTGTGTGTGAATGATTCAAAGAATGAGAACAATGAATGGAAAGGATGTAACTATTTGCATATGACTATGGAATTTTGTAAGACACTGAACTCAGTTTGCTTTGAAGATATCTGGGCCGATGGCCATTCTGTTTAAGTTGTTATGGTATGAAACAAAGTGCTACACGGAACTAAGTGCTATGATGTGAGACATCTCTAGAATCCGTGTGAGACACCTCTTGGGTTCCTACATGCATGTTCAAGGGCTTAAGGCCAATATACTCAAGGGCTCAATGCCAACATGTTCAAGGGCTTAATGCCAATATACTCAAGGGCTCAATGCCAACATGTTTAAGGGCTTAATGCCAATATGTTCAAGGGCTTATTGCCACTCTGTTCAAGGGCTTAAGGCCATTATGATTAGGCCCAAGGCCGTTTTAAAATTAATACAGAATCAGATTAAACATGTAATCTTTGCATTTATGTACGTATTAATTTGTGTTATGATTTAAGTTGAGCATCAAATTATAAAAGTATTACTATTCACTGAGCCTGGCTCACCTTGTGCTATATGCATTTCGTAGGTAATCGTAGGGAGGTCAGTCTAACCTATGACGTCCATTTCCTTTTGTCAACCTCTGATGTTCGACTAAAAGCCACTTAGGGTTGTGAAGTTTTGTTAAAACGAGGGCTCGCATTTTGGATTCTTGTCTAAGGTTGATTGTACATAACTTCCTTGTCTCAAATGATTTCGTTATACGCCCAATCATCAGGCTGGGTCTATATGTATATGTATATAACCGATGCTCAGATGCATGTTTGGTATATTATCTATCTGTTATGATGTTTGTGATCCTGGCATAGTAGTGATAGCCCAATGGACTTTGTTTTTATCACTTTCTGGTATTTAATGCTTCCGTTCAGGCCCCGTATGTTATGTGTACCAGGTCAAGTGTCCGTTTCTGTATAAGTCATGCCCAAACTTTTAGGGGCGAGTTTGGGGTGTGACATGAGTAGTCCTGATGTTCCAAAGGGAACGTTAACATTAAATAAAGTTATAAATGAACTAAGTTGTTATGAATAACTTGGGCTTGACTTATTTGAGTTCAGCTTATTTACTAAATAAACGATTTTAAACTCAATTGTTAAGATTATTTATTAATTGAGCTGAGTTTGAATAGTTCTAAACTCAACTCGCTAACGCTCGTAAATATTAAAACAGAATAATAATAATATTCATTTTTAATAATATATCAAATAATTTTTATTAATTTGTTTTATTTTTTATTAGTATGAATTTACATACGTGAGTGATGAACTTTATTAGTAATATAAGTATTTTTTTATATATATATTTTAGTCATTATATTGTGTTTATCTTTTATCTTAGTAAGTAAATTAATTTTTGTTTAATATTTTTTCCAAGGTTGAGTTCGACTCATTTATGTAATCAAGTTAGCTTGAGCTGAGTTCAAGTTTTCAAATATTTGACGAGCCAACCTCTAACTTGATTATTTCTTAATAAATAAGTCTGAATATTTAAAAACTCAGTTCGACTTGTTTGCAGCCCTAACATTAAAGACCCACCATTAATGACATTAGAAGGCTATATATATATAGGAAATGCTAGGGTATGTACCATATGCAAGTTATAAAATTTGTAGGGTTGAAATCCATATAAATGTCATAACTCAATCCTATAAGAGTCATAACTAAAAAAAAAAAAAGTGTTATAAACAAACATATAGGGCATGTTTGATTAGTAAGATTAATAGCGAGGGAATTAACAATCCATGAGATTAGTGCAAGATTGGTTATCCAACTAAATTAGTGAAATACATAATTCTTTCTTATCCATGTTTGTTTTGCAATACATATGGAAACATATAATCTCAAATATATGTATTTTTTGTGTTATTTGTTGCAATACTAAAAAATTAGTTAATTTTGTTAGATGGAATGACCATTGAAATCTAATCTGAATAATAAAATTAGCAACCAAACAATAGAATGTGAGTCATGAATTAATAATTTCAATCTTATACTATAATCCGTCCAATCAAACAAACTCATAAAGTATAACTAAAAAGCTTTTGGATCATAACCAAAATAATGTGATAACCAACATTAGAATAAGTAATAACTAGTATCACAATATGTATAATCAAATTATAACTAATACCCCAATATGTCATAATAAAAAATCACAAAGGTCGTAACTATAAGGGCATATGTAGTTAGCCATAGAATTTTTCTATATATACACTAACGTGTGCATATGATTAAAGAAATAAGATTGTAAAATGTATGATTCAATTCAAAATTGAAAAAATTAAAACATTTTTCAAATCTAAAAGGACCAATAACTGAATGATTTGAATTCATAACTACCCATGTAACTGAAAGAAAGAAAAAAAAAAAAAACTGAACGTAGCTATTGGGATATTTTGAAAGAACTCAAAAAATGAGACATAAATACCAATAAAAGACTTCTCTTTATAATAATAGAGGATATAGAAGTATTCAAGATGTTGAGAAGGAGGGAGACAGCGGCGGGGATGTTGTGGAGGTGTGGCATAGGTGCAGGGGAAGTTTGGGAGGAAGGAGGTAGTAGTAGGGGGAGGTAGTTGGGAAGAGTGGGAGTGGTAGGTGGGTTTGGGTTAAGGTTTTAGAGTTTGAGTTGGAGTTTGAAGGTAAAAGATGGTGAAAAGGGTAATAATGTCTTTAGACCTTGATATTCAACTTTGACTAAAGAATTTTTCTTGAATAATATTATATGTACTAATTAATGTATTAACTAGTGTACCAATTGATGATGTGGCATAATTTAAGAGATTTTTGGTATTTGTAATTTGTATAACGAATTGGGTCATTAATAATGTCATAACTAGTAGTGATACAGTAATTAGTACACTAATTGGTATATGTAGCACCACCGATTTTTCTTCCACACCTCTAAACGTGTGGAACACAATCTTAGTTAATTTTTATAACTATAGTATTTTAATTCTAAACCATATAAGGGAAAAGTGATTATTTTTAAAAGACACTAATAAAGTACTACTACCATATATTAAAGGGATTACAATGAATGTTATCCTTTATTTTATGTTTGTTATTAAGAATCACTAGAATATTGCAATATATATCTAACCTAGATGAAATGAGAGGGGATCAATCTTGAAACTCATACCATGTTAAAAAATAAATAAATAAATAAATATCTTGAAACTCATATCTAATTTTGGCTCTAGACCACTGAGCTACCCTTAGTTTTGATAGCAAGGTTAGAAATTACAATTTAGTATGGGGTGGAAATTGATCTCTCTATGAATTTTGCCGAGCAAATATATTCTTTTAATTTAATTCATTTTTGTATTTTTCAATTTAATTTTTTCCAGTCGTCACTAGCAAAGAAAGCTGGAACTTTGTGAGGAACATCATGGGAACACTCTTTCAAGAATATTAGAGTCTAGTGTTCTAATAATTAAAGGAATATAAACAAGAACAGACTCGACTTTATCTTAGCGAAAGGCAAATTTTTTCATTTCTTATGTATAAACTGGAAATCCTGCACACGTTACGTCTGTGAAATAGTTAGTTTTAACATTTGGATGAAATATCAACAAATTTCAAATTTAGATTGTTTAGTCTTTTTTTTTTTTTTTTTTTCTTATGGATCCAAATGTTTCATTTTAGTGTGAATTACATAAAGAGGACCAAGTATAAATACATGTGTTATGTGTTGAGGGACAAATGTGAGTTTTCTCATAATTTTAAAATTACTAAACGTAACACTTCAAAAAAACGCTTTAGTGTAGTTTTCTCAAACGTAATAATCTAATGTAACATTTAAAAAAATTACATTTTAATGTAACACACTAAAAAATTCCTTAGTATACTTTTTTTAAATGTAACAACATAACATTCTAAGAAAAAAATTATTAGTATTCTTTTTCCAAACTTAACACTTTAATTAATGTAACACACAAAAACTCATTAACGTACTTTTCTCAAACGTAATACTTCAATCAATGTAACACAAAAACTCATTAGTATATTTTTCTCAAACTTAACAACGTAATATTCTAAAAAAAAATTCTTTTTATATTTTTTTCAAACGTAACACTATAATCAATGTAACACACAAAAACTGTAACATTCCAATGTAACACATTAAAAAAATTTCTTAGTGTACTTTTCTCAAACGTAACACTCCAATCAATGTAACACACAAAAATTCCTTAGTATACTTTTTTCAAATGTAACAACGTAACATTCTAAAAAAAACTTATTATTGTATTTTTCTCAAACGTGACACTCCATTCAATATAAAATATAAAAATTTCTTAGTGTACTTTCTCCAAACATAACATTATAATGTAATACTCTAATATAACACCAGAAAAATCGTACTAACAGAAATGTAAATTTTCATACTGGGCAACCAACAATTTAGCCACCAATTCCCTTGAAAAGAATCTTCTACAATTCATTTTTCCATTTTCATCCAAAAAATGAATCAGAAAATTAAGAAAATAAATCACAAAAGGGTTCCCTTGTAGGTGACAATATAACTTTCTTTGTTTGAGTTGCGAGTTCCCTTGTAGGTGACAGTATCAATGCTTGGACCCTATAGAGGAAACAGGGTTCATATGAATATTATCAAGCTGTAACACAGACTGAGACTTTAAGGAAGAAAGGTAACTGAACAGTTAATGCAACTGGAAGGCAAAAATTGACTGAGTAATTGTAATATACTCACTACAACAAGTTGGGTCTTGAATGACGAAATTTTTTTGTCTCCAAAGAGCTAATTTCGTCACTATAGATATTTGTGAGGAAATATTTTCGTCACGGTTTAAATCATTGAATGTTTGTCACTAAAAACCACCGTGACGAAAAATAATTTCGTCACCAATGAAATACTTCAGTGACGAAATTTTTTGTCACCAATAAAACAATATTTTGTCGCAAAAAATTCTCATTTTCGTCACCAAATAGTTATTCAGTACTATATTTATGACTTTAGTTGACGAATAAATTTGTCACGCATGTTGATCATTTATGAGGAAATAATTTCGTCACAATAAGATGCAAAGGTGACGAGATTTTTCGTCTTCAAAAGTCATAATTTTTTGTCACCAATAAAATAATATTTTGTTGCAAAAAATTCTCATTTTCGTCACCAAATAGTTGTTCAGTATCATATTTATAACTTTAGTTGACGAATAAATTTGTCACGCATGTTGATCATTGATGAGGAAATAATTTTGTCACAATAAGATGTAAAGGTGACGAAATTTTTCGTCTTCAAAAGTCATACATGGGTGACGAAATATATTTCGTCACAAATATATATACGTGTGAAATTTTTAGTCACCAAACAACAAAATAAATAAAAACTTTCATATATAAACTGCAGTAAATTTTGTCACAAAAAAAGTTTATTAGTGACGAATAATCACTTTGTCATAATAAGTACAAATGACGAAAAAATTCGTCACTAAACTTGTTCCATATTTTATATTCAATTTAAATTATTATTTCACAAACATCCCTGCTCATATCCCAATAGCCTTTTAATTGTACTAAGAAATCCACTAGCTATTATACACCACTCCACACAAAAATTCACTAAACCATTATATTATAAATCAAAATGTATCCATCAAACAACTTTAATAATAATCCATTATGTATAACAAAAAAATCATCAAAGCAAATCCCAAAATGAACTAACGTGGAGTCCACAAAAAAAATCAACACTCAATCTTGATTTGCAACTACAGCTAAGTATCAGTTCAGGAAATAAATAAATAATTCAACACTTGATCTTGATTTGCAAATATGCTTCCAAACGTCATCAAAAACCAATCTGCAAAGAAAATAAATAAGGAAGACATTAATTTATTATTAATTACATCTAAAATCATATTTAAATAATTTTATTTTATAAACCAATTTAATAGAAATGCATATAACAATCCAAAACTTCAAAGAGTTGAAGTGATCCTTAATGATAAGCAACATAAATAACAGAAGATGACAAAAGATTGCAAGAATACCATGTATCACTAGCACTAATGCCAACAAGAACCAAAGAGAATCACATGATGTGTTCACAAACTAATCAATCCATAGTTTTTATAGGAGTTACCATTTTCATTTAAATCTAAATATGTTCCTATTTTATTTTTAACTTCAACGAGGTAAAAGGTGAAAACACACATGCAAGCAAACATAAAAAGAAAAACAAATACACACGAATAGATATTGAAATAAAAACACAATTAGACCTCCAAACAGTTTGGGTTAATTATATTTTATATGGTTTTGTCCAAAAACACTTTACCTCCTTCACGTTTAAAAATATACACATAACCCTCTTGAAATTTGGAGTAAAGTGCAAACGTTGCAAATTCTGGTTAAGTTAACCATGCGTTAACACACTAAATTGAGCGTGTGTTAAGAAATATATATAATGATACTTTTGCCCCTTTTTCAATTTGCCTTTTTCTATTCTTTTCTTCTTCATTCCTCTCCCTCCTCCTCCTTTCTATAGAAGCAGACCCACTCACCATTCCCTTTTCACTTCCTCCTATATTTCACATGCCACCACCAACCAATAGCCTCATGGGCCACCATGGCTATCAACCACCTCTAAAACAAAACTCAGTATCCACTTCCCCAAACACCTAGGTTGGGTGACTTAGCAAGACACAGTCCACCAGGACACCACCATGCATGGCCAAACCCAACCCTAACACCTAGTGGACAAGCACATTTCATCCCTCTCATCTTTCTCTCCCTCCCAGGGAAGTAAAATTTAAAACCCATCTCCCTCTAACAACCTAAAAACAGAAAGTTCTAAACACAAGTTCTAAAGGCAACGAATCACCTTTTAAGTTCTGAATTGTGAAAACTCCAAGAAAAGAAAAACAATGAAAATGGGGTAGAAAATTTAGGGAAAAATGCTATATAGTTGAGTACGAGACTAAGGATAGACATTGTCATTTTTTAAGGCAGCTAAGCTGAGAACAATTAAGATGTTATTAATGAAATCATTAAACCAATGATGTGTATTGATCAATCACTATAGCCAAACTTTATGTTAGGAACAAAATTATCAATAGACTACTTAAATTATCACTGTAAATAAATTAATCCAATGATATGAGACATACCATGGGACAAGAAAGGGAAGAATGGGAAAGAGTCCCATCTAACACTTTATTGTTGACCTTGAACTATGTTTTCTGAATTAAACAAAAATCAAGTAAGGTTTTCTTCAGTCAGAGTCTACAAGTCAACAGTTAACATTTAACATATGTTGTGATCTAATGTTCCCCATGACAACAAAACAATGTGCAATAAGTATATGCATTCAATAATCCAACACTATTGTCCATTTGGAGGTATTGACATCAACTTAAATAACCAAAATGTCCAGAAGGACCCAATTGACATCAACTTAAATAAATACAATGTCGGAAGGACATCAATGCAATAAGTATATGCTAAGTGATTTCTATTAATATGAAATAGGACTAGACCAAAGTAGGTATACTAAGTGATTTCTATTAGCAATGTTCAATGCTCAGATGCCAATGGGAAGATAAGATCCATGACAATCTAGTTTATTGTATTTTGCATCCTATAATTTTGGTTTTTTATTTTTTTAAAAGAAAAAGACTAACTAGATTCTTGTGCTTGCTTACTTGCTTTGTTTACCTTGTGATTTGCATGATATCTCTAATTTGCATGGGTTGTATAAAGTCTAATAACCACCCAACATTATAGTAAAGCAGTACTAAAAAATAAGTTTAAATCAAAACAAATCTGTGAGCATCTTCTGTTACCCTTTGTTCTTATCAGATAAGTCATAATCAATATATTGTTAGAAATCTTTATTACATAAGAGAACAAGAACCAATTTTACATATTTAATTGTCAAACATAAAGCAATGCAAAACCTGAAGCATGACATTTTCTTGTTCTTGCTTATCAGCAAGGGCATGTCGAAGCTCAGCAACCTCCAATTGTTCAACATGAAGCTCATAAGCAAATAGTTAATATGAAAAATATTTTATTTAGCATTTTAAACTAGGTAGAAGAATAAATAAGAACTCAACCACTAAACAAGCATCTTGCTTACAAAATTTTAATAACTACATCAAACAATTTTCACAAAATATGATCAGGAAAAAGAAATCAAAATACACCACAAAGAAGGTAAGGAATTTTGGCTGAATTCAATGAGTTATGGGAAAATAATTAAACAAATTAAGAAAACTCACAGTGGAATGGAAATGGATAATGTAGGTTTACATTGGAAAACATCCTTATGTAGATGTCTATAGTGGCAAATTGTGGATTAATATCCTGCATGAAATTGACACACACAATTCATCAGCTGTTGATCTAGTTCTCAAATTGCGTAATGAGCCTGTTTGGTGCAGTATTTTTTATGGTTAATTATTCCAAGATCCCCTAAACTATTAGTGAGAACTAGATCAACAGATGATGAGGATTAAGATGGTACAATGTCGTCAAAGCCTCTAGGCTTGTATGCCATGGAGGAACAGCTGATGAATTGAAACTATTGTTGCTCATGTCCCTGCATACCATCATCTTATGGTCAGAAAATGCAAATAGATTTCACATGCATTGCTAACAAAATTGAATATCGAAGGAAATTGCAACAACTTACAGAGAGTTGAGAAAGTTCATCCCTGTGAGATTGGGCTAAGGTCCATTCAAATTATTGTTCGACAAGTACCTGAAAAGGCATAACCAAAACACTCTCTTAATGACACAACTTGAATTCTACATAAAGTTGGAAAATTTTCTGTGTGTGTACTTATAGCTCCCTGACACTTGTAAGGTTGTTGAGGTTTGAAGGAACAGGCCCATTTAATGAATTTCAATTGAAGCATCTATTTGCAAGGAAAAAGTTTCAATCAAAACAAGAAACCAAATTTGTTACTATAGGAACATGAAAGCCAATCACAGAATGGTTTCTGTAAGAAGCTTAGTAAGAAGTTTCTAGAGTACATGACATAGATACTCACATGGCCTCCAAAGTCTGCATATATCCTAGTGTGTCAGGGATGCTTCCAGTGAGTTTGTTGATATCAAAAATCTTGCTCAATATAAAAGTATAATTATTTATTAGAGACTATAACAAGATAATGTCCAAATTGGCATTAGTTGGAACATAGGATCGCCTAGTGTCTAACAACTGAATCAAATGCTCCACATGAAGTCAAAATATGCTAATTAATGACTAAGTTTTGTCGTTCATAACATCAAAGATTACAATTTGGAAACTTATGCATGTATCAGATTCATGTTTGAGTGGAAAAAGTTTAGATGGAATGCCGCCAAATAGCTGATTCATTCCTAGATGACTGTGAATAATGGGCAGAAATTTGCTTAAATTTAAATAACAATAATACTAAAACATGCTATCTTCAAAAGAATTTGAAAAAAATAAAATAAAATTTAAGTTTAATATTTCAAAGAGGTGAGACATACAAGTGCCTTGCTTTAACTAGCATATCCAGACCAGTTGTGCTCCCACTAGAGACTGGAATTGTTCCATTAAGCTGGTTCTCGGTTAAATCTAGCCATGAAAGATTAGACAAATTACCAATGGAAGGCGGGATTGGTCCACTGAAGTTGTTAGCATTCAGAGCTCTGCAGACAATTCTAATAAAAGTTTAATATATTTACTGTACCATGATTACAAAGACCAAAGACATGAGACTAGACATATACACTGGACTTGAAATTCTTACAAGAAGACCAGCTGCTGCAGAGATCCTATTGAGTCCGGAATTGGACCAAAGAAACTGCAACCAATGAGGATTCTGTATGTAACAAAGAGCAAATGATTCAATGTAAGGAGTGAAATTGCACGAGTTGCTGATACTAAGAAATAGATAGAATTTTCTTACAAGGTTGTAAGCTGATTCAAATTCCCGATCAATGATGGAAGAGTTCCAGTCAGACCCTTGTTGTTAGATAGATCCCTGTATGCAAAAGTTAATAATGAGAAATTATCTCTCTTTTTTCTATCAAGAATGAAGAATATAAAAAAATAATGCAGCTAATTAAGCAAGGAACTAAAAATAGTCTTATGGAAGTAATGTTATTTAAGATATCCAAAATAATAATTCAACAATTATGTCTATGATGAATCAAGCTATTGAAAATGCCAAGGATATCCAATTCCAAGCACTATAGTCTACAAAGATGATGGTAACGGAAAGTGAATATGCCATTTATATTACATCTAAATGGATTAAAAGCAAAAGAAAAATTAGAAAACCTACAGATATTGCAATTCAGATAATGATAGGATGTCATTGGAAAGGGAACCGTCAAATCCATGCCTGCTAGTATCCTGAAATTGAAAGTTAACTGGTTCAAGATCAAAGATTGTCAAGTTTTTAAAATAGTAGAACATGATTGCATTACATGGAGGTCACTTGTGAATTGGTGCAAGAAATCCCTTAATTAAAAATTGACAGAAAATAAATACTATCACACTTAATTAAATTAGGTGTGATTAAAATATTAATTTGATTTTTTTAATCACATTTTCATTAAAAGTGTCATGTTTTAGTTTCTTAAGTATGATCTTTAAGCATTTTTGTAGTAGTGCTGTCAAAACGAAGATTCTTATCAAATCGAAGCCACAATATGAGACTTGCAAAATGGCACTCTTCACATTTAAAGACCAAACATTCATAGCCATAAAAAGGTTTAGTGGAGATGATTAAGTCATAAATTCTTTTCCAATTTCTTAAAAAAGAATGCCATCGTAGAAGACAAAAATCGCTAATAAAGCATTTAGTTGAACCAGACGAAAAATAAGCAACATAAATTACAAAAATCTAACCAAGGAAACACTTAGTTTAATAATGTTTGCATTTGATGTGTTATGTACATTAAAAAATGACGAAACATGCATATTTTGCACCATAAAGAATCAAAATCTATGTGAAAGTCCTCCAAACAGAAAAGAAGAAATATATTTCACATAGGTAAGGTGATATATTTCATGGAGGTAAGGTGCACTATTGGCATATTAGTTGTGCTATGAGAAATGTCTTATGAACACTACTATAAATGTCAATAAGACATGCAATTGGCACAGATATGTATAGATTTTCAAAACAAAATAAAATTATTTTAAACATGAACTGGTAGGATGATAGCAAGAGTTATCAGTAATTAATTCTAGCTTTAAGTTACTAACCTCCCAGAAGTTCCACAACTGATTATGCAAGCAACTCCAAAATGGGGATGAACAGAAATATGAACGTGTTTGAGTGTTAAACCATCCACAAGCACATTTCAAAATCATAGAACAATCTTTCTTATTACTAGCACAAGGTAATACTCTGTTGGAACTCAATCTAGTGTTAGATCTATTATTTCCAAAGCAAGCAATGCTAATGCTGATCTCTTTGTTGAGCCTGGTGATAAAATATGTTTTGGTGATCTTTTCTTGGAGGTACTGTGTTATTAGGTAGGGTAGTTCTGTATAATTACGGTGAAATGTGAACCTGATGTTGTTGAATTCAATCCTCAGGGGATACAATTACATTTTTTATTTGAACTGAATGATATGTGGTGTGTATTCTTGGAAAGGAAGGAGTGTTTTCATCATCAAAAGGAAGGGTGCCACAAAGAAGCGCATACAAGATAACCCCACAACTCCATACATCTACCTTAGGTCCAGCATACAATTTCCCAGATATAACCTATGAAAATAGATGAATTTATTAAACTTGGAAATTCAACAGTTACTTTAAATACAAATAGCATTCAATTGAAAAATCTCACTAACTTGTTTCACTGTCTTAAATTATTCCATAGATACCATAACTCTAGGAAACATAATTTGGGCTTCCATAACTTGTTTTCAGAAAATGACCATCCGCATGATATTGCTTAGACCAAAATCAGCAATCTTCACATTGCACTTGGAATCCAAAAGCAGGTTCTCAGGCTTAAGATCTCTGTGAACCACCATATTCCTGTGGTTTCCTTAAGAATCTGGTATGGTTTCCTTAAATAATTTACTTCTTACTTCTTAGCAAAAGAGAAGATAACCACAGAGGTCTTATACAAGTTTTATGGTTAAAAATATTTGATATTTGCACCTGAAAGATCTCAAGAGTCAAATTTTATGATCTAGAGGAGGATTTGTGAAAGTGGAGACAGTTCCAAACCATGTTCTTTCTTTCTCAGGAGAGGAAGAAGGCATTATTCACCCAAAAAAGGAAAAAGGCATTGTCGTTTGCTAGTGGCAGACACAATTCAGTTTTCTGATTCTTTCTTCTACTTAAATTTTTTTTTTCTTTTCTTATTCTCTCATTACTTCATATATGTCTATGTAAGCGCCCCAAAAAGGTTGAGATAGAAATAATAATTTCCTCAATTGAAATAGTTACAAAGTGGTATTATAGTTTTGTTATGAATGTTAGAAAATTTTTATGAATAATTATAATGTAGTTAAAAAAAAATGCATATGTATTTTTTAATAGAGTGTGTATTACAATTTTCCTATAGAAACATAGATAAATGGTGTTGGGAAAACATTAAACAAGCTTTAAAAAAGAGAATTATGGAGTAGGTGCTGACCCATTAATTATCTAACCATATCTACATTTAGTGAAAAAGACAAAACCCAGATCTAAGTTTTTCATAATATATAGATGATATAGCTAAATCTACACAAATGCAAATAAAAGCTTGATAATATTAAAGTTGGTGCAAGTTATGATTTCTTTTGGAATTCCACTTTCGAAACCAGTATAAAAAGTAACATATATGCAAGAGCAATATTATTTTTCCAAGCAGATCATAATTACTAGCCCATGAAGTGTGATTAAAATATATATATATATATATATAACTACACTTACTTAAAAAGTGTGATTAAAAAAATATATATATAATCGCACTTAATTAAAAAGTGACATAAAAAATAAATATTATCACACTCAATCAAATTAAGTGTGATTAAAATATCAATCTAATTTTTTTTATCACACTTCTAATAAAAGTGAGATATTTTCATTTATCAAAGTGTGATCTTTAATTATTTTTGTAGTAGTGTTTCGTTCCTAGAAGCAAAATACACAATTTTGCTGAAGAAGTTTTTGGCAACATTCTAACAGATACAAGCAATGAAGGTTATAGGGTAATAAACTATCCTGGCCAATTAGATTTATAGGGTAATAAACTATCCTGGCAACATTCTATTAGAAAGAAAAAAAACATTGAACAATTAGATTTATAGGGTAATAAACTATCCTGGCCATAAAATCTAGAAATAATACATGTATATATACATATGTTTTATATAAGCACATGTTCTTTAGAAAGAATAAAGTGAAGGCAACACATCTATAGAAAGAGGTCCAAAAACAAAATACCTTCAAGCTTCCAGCTATGCAATCGAGGTTATCTTCTGGATGTAAGTAGATGTAAATAATAATTACAAATCTTTATGCCAACAGTTTAAATATAATTGTCATAGCCCTACAGCTCTCCAAACAAGTTCATCTACCTCCAAAAATAGAATATATATATATATATATAGTACAAACCAATAAACCAACTTCAATAAAACATACCAAAATACCCCACACCCTACGAGAAGCAGCAGAGTCCACACCCTGGGGATCATCAATGAATAGTTCCAGAGATTTTCAGCTACAACAAAAATGTATCTCGGAACATTGTTTGTGACAACACAAACGCCATAAAACAATAAAAACTACAAAGAATGCTAACAACCAAGGCACTAACTCTCCACCAGGTACAACTGGCAAAATCAATTTTAGTATATAAACAAAAAGATAATTTCTGATCTAAAATTAATCATCTAATTGTCTCAAATCAATTAGGAAGTAATAAATAATTTTAGACCCAACCACACTAAATAACTAATTCACTAGGATGTAACAATCATCCTAGGACACAACCACACTGAATAATTAACTATGTTGTATACAAAACACACCCACACAGGATAAAATCTGTCTTCTTCTTCAAAGAACAGAATGAAACCAAAGCAAAATTCAACTCTCTCTCTCTTTCTCGGTTTTCTTCCTCAAATCTTCATCATTTTCGTTTCATTGTACTCACAGGATCAATGTCTTTCACTTTCTTAACTCAAAAGATAAAGGAAACCCAAACATATTTAAGAAATTTCTGTTAAAATAAAATTGCAAATTTTTTTATTCCAGAAATTTTTCCCCCAAATCTTTGTTCAATATGAGAAACGAAGCACAAATCACCAGAATTGAACCCTTATTTTATAAATATATACCCTAAGCAGAGCTTTGATGGCTAACAATTAACTACCAAGAAAAACCCAAAAAATACATAAATTTGAAAACCCAAATGATAAATCAAAGCTTTTAAATCGCTCAATAAAGAAAACAATCCCAAATTTATTACCAAATCAACAATAAAGCCAGATTATAAGCTAAAAAAAATGTGCAGATTGAAACCCATAAAATTTTTGAAACAACTCAATTAAATCGATGCACTACAAGGAAAAAATAGAGAAAAAAGAACCTGGGTTTGATGCAGAAAGTGGAGCCCTATTTATACAGGAAGGGCCGACGGTAGTGTAGGCGTTGAAGGTGGAGTAGCGAGGGAAAGAGCGATGGCAGAGAGGTATTACGTGTGTGTTTTGAGAGAGAGAGAGTTGATGAACAGAGAAAGGGCAAAAAAATTAATACCCTATTTTGAGAGAGAGATGGTAAACAGAAAAGGATAAAAATAAAAAAATAAAAATTAACTTGTTTGGTTCGAGTTTTTAGAAATTAGTTTTCAAAAAATTCTATTTTGTTTTTCATATTTTAATATTTTTAATAATTTTTTTTTAATATTATAAGTTTTTTTTTTTAAAATTTTTAGGCACACTTAATATAAATACACTTAAAAAGTATAATATATGTGAAAAAAATACACTAAATACCAAAAAATATAAAAAATATATGAAAATTCATTACATTTTTCATATTTTTGTGTATTTATTAATTTTTTAAAATATTTTTTCACAAATATTTTACTATTTAGATACATCTAAATAAGGTGCATCTAAAAAAGTAAAAAAAATTACTTCAAATTTTAAAAATATTAACTAAAAACTAAAAATCTGAAAAACAAAACACACAATTTTAGAAAAGCTGAAACCAAACGCATTGATATTTTCTTTTCTTTTTTTTATTCTGCTCAATACATTAAATTTTTTCACCTAAATTGGTGACAACATTATTTTCTCACCAAAAGATGTCAAAAATATTTGGTGATGAAACTTATTTTTTTTCTCACCTAAAAGTAAGTATTTATTGACGGAAATAAATTTTGTCACCTATTATTTTTATATTTTTATTATACGTGACAAAATTTATAATTCCTCATGGATTATTCTTATTTAGTGACGAAATTTGTTTTCTTCACTAATTTTCGTCACCATACCAATACAAAGAAAAAGAGCAAAGAGAAATCACGTACCAAATCACCAAGCGAAGAAGATGTGGCGGTTACTGGCAAGGCTACTAGTGGCGGCGACGATAGGCAAGGCTAATAGAGGCAACGATGGCGATCGGTGTGGTGGAGGAGCAAGAGGTAAGACAAATTAATACCCTATTTTGAGAGTGAGAGAGATAGAGATAGAGATGATAGACAGAAAATGGGTAAAAAAAATTAATACCCTATGTTTTTTTAATTGCCGCTCAATATATCAAAAATTTCCCACCAAAATTAGTGACAATATTATTTCCTCACCAAAAGATATCAAAAATATTAAAGCGTTTTGGTGACGAAAATATATTCCTCACAAATAATTTTATAATTAGTGACAAATTTTTTTCTCACCAAAAGTCCCAAAATTTTGGCGCCACCAAAAAAAAGTAGCGGGAAAATTTTTGGTGACGAAACTTAATTTTTCCTCACTTAAAATGAAGTATTTATTGACGAAAATAAATTTTATCACCTATCATTTTCATTTTTTTATTATATGTGACAAAATTTATAAATTCCTCACGAATTATTTTTATTTAGTGACGAATCTTATTTTCTTCACTAGTTTTTGTCACCATAGGTTACTTTTGTTGTAGTGACTAGGCCAGTCAAAACCATCTTTAGCCCTCTCTTATTATTTTCTCCAAGATATAGCATCTCTGCCCCAACTTGCAATACTTGTAGGAGATTCTACAAGACATTGCATGAAAAACTAAACATTTTCTAGTTATTCCACGTCGGTTCCCAAAAGAGAAGATGGGAACCAGGTCTGAAAAAGTTGTAGGAGTACTTTTATGCAACTCATTACAATGAATTGCTGTCTGAGGCGAAATATCATGTTCTTTCCGTACTCCTTGGAGGTCAAGCTTCTTGTGACAGCGTCTATCTCTGCAACAGAAAGATGGTTAGCTGCTCGGCGGTGATGTGCCGGAAAGACCCTCCGACGATCAAGTCAGATCACTTGGGAAGAAGAAGGCTATTAGAGAGAGGAGTTTTGATAGAGTGAATTCGCTTACCTCCAACGTTCCTCTTCCTCCATATTTCTAGGCTAGCCATGACCCCAAGATTGTCTTGGCACTACCTCTGTATCCTTCCTGGGCGGTGGCGGTCTTACCTCTCACCACCTTACGCGTGTAAAGGCCTAGTACTCCCACCAGTACATACAAAACTGTCCAACGGTATTGAGGCGTGCATGGAGCAGATGTCCTCTCCCTCACGCCATTGGCCTAGGTGGCACACCTAACCGGAATGCCACAACCGACCTGTCCCTTGATGGAGAATTGCCACCACAAGCATAAAACCGAGCTATGAATCCCCGAAGTGCCCCTCAGCCTAGGAGCAGGCATCGGACACCCAAGGCCGAGGTAATCTCGTCCTGTCAATTCTAGCAAACCGGTTGTGAGGCATGCCGGCCTCCATCTGTTCTTCCTCCAATCTCGGTCCCATGGAACGACTTTATATCGGCCCAGTCGGTCCGAGGCGTGCCACGACCGAGTCCACGATCTAGCTTCGAACGATTAACTCGATCTCCACACACCAGTGCGTGCCTCGCCAAATGCGTGAAGGTCACTGCTCGGTCATGCCATAGTTTCCGTCTGCCCGGCCGGTCCCTCGGCCGTGGCCATAGCCTATGCCTACCCGGCCAATTCCCATCACCGTGCAAAACGGACCGGCGGACCGCACCAGTGGAGTAAATGGCATGGCGTCGTGAAGTCCGTCACGACCTGCGCTACCGTAACTCGGCCGTATAAGAGGTGCAAATCTCCCCTCTCAATTGCCCCTTAATCCCATCTGAGCTATCGTGATTGGGATTATCCTTGCGACCAAGCTAGCAGCGTGGAGTTGCATCATTTCCAAGCCGAGCATGATCGGGGTGATATCTGTCGCCGAGCTATCCCATTTGGCTGGCCATCGCTTCAGCAGTCTCATCAAAGGTTGTACAGCCATACTGACAGCCGCGTTTCCAGTGCCACGTGGCCTCACGCCATTGGTCTGTACGCCCTAGCTGTCTCCCACGCGCCGAATTTCAAACGGCTGCGCCGTTTGGGTTTTTTCCCCCCCCTTCTTTTCTACCAGTGAAGGGTCATTTTGCCCTTCAGCATTCATTCTTCTCAAGCCCGAAACCCTAGCTTCCATACTCACGAGGCGCCCTGCGTTGCACTTCTCTGCTCCGTGTCCATTTTGACCTTTGCAATCGAGCTCTCGAGGCGAGAACTCTACTAAATCTTCGTATACTGGTAAGTCTCCCCCTCTTCCATTGCATTTCATTTTTCCAGTTCTTCGAACCCGCTCTTCATTTTTGTACCATTGTTCTTCATGTTTTTGTTTCACTGTTCCTCATGCTTTTTGTTTGAGACCATTCTAGTGCTCCCTTTCATTGCTTAGAACTAGTACACCCTAGGGCAAATGGGAACCAATAGAGTGGAGGGGCCCTTCGTGCCCCTGTTTCCCAGTAGGCTTGAATGAATACCTTGAATCATAGGATGAACTGGATGAACAGGATGAACATTGTACAAAACCGAGCTAAATGCTCATTTAGATTTGTAGTTAAAGCTTCAACCGGACGAAAACTGGTTTGTGGCTTCCCATTGAGGCCGCAACCGAGCCGAACAATTAACTAGGTCGGTAATTTGGACTGAACCGGGATAAAGACCTGAGATCTTGACACGGGGCCTTGACCGAGCTGGAAGCTCAATTAGATCAGTAAATAGAATTGAACCGAGCTAAACTGCCTTGTTACCAAGCCAGAAGCGGAGAGTCAGAACCGAACTAGGAAGCCGACCATGTGGCCTAGCCGATGTAGAGGTCAAACCGGCCAAACACTAGTGATCCTTTCGCTGAGCCAATTCCCATAGGGGCCGCGCAATTTACGCCGTGCTAACCCTTGGAATTATTTTTTAACATGCAGAACACAAAGAACCGACCAAGCCAATCCAGCACTGTAATTGGTGGGGCTCAAAGTCCGAGCAAATACACCTGCATTTTTGACCGAGATACACACCAACCCAAATAAAACCGAGATAATGGGGAAGTACCGGTTCATGGTTAGCTCACCCGGCGCGATGGCGGAGTTTCGAAAGGAGTACAATGTTCCTGACGACGTCATCCTAGAGCTCGCCAAAAAGGGAGACACCCCTTGGGGAGATTTAGACCGATGCCCCCTTTACGGTCATGTCAATAGTAGAGGGGGGTGTCCGCTTCCCGGTCCAACCCTTGATCTGTGAGTTTTTGAGGCAGACAAGGCTTTGCCCAAGCCAAGTCTCAAATAACACATACAAAATAATAAACGGGGTCACAGAAATTTGAGCAGGAGGCTCGGTCTACATCTCGATGCGAAATTTTCCATCAATATAGCCTTAGTAGAAATAAAAGCGGGCTTTGCTGGTACCTCAAAGTCAAGAAGGGCCGAGCAAAACTCATAGAGGTCAACCCGGACAAGGAGACAAACGACAACGACTTCTTGTGGGTGTCCGGTCGCTATGAAGACACCGAGGCACCCATACCAGGCTGGTACATTAGGAAAGATTTTGGCTGTGCTGGTGCGTAACCCAGCTGACCGCACTATCTTCTTTCTGCATTTCATTTTTCCCATCTTTTGCCGATCTAACACTTGTCTTCTTCTTGCAGATAGACACTTGGCGTGAGACTACCATCGGTGAGCCAAAACCATCCGAGCACTACTGCGTCACCCAGCCGAGGAGAGAGAAACGTCAAAACTTCTCGGTTTCGAACAGACCTACCACTACACCGCACCGTGCAAGAACCGGGTTACCGACTTCCTGCGTGCGCCATCCCCAGAACCAGATCCCAACTTGCCACCGATCAGACTCGTCCCTCTTACAGCCGAGCAAGAAATGGCAAAGATAAGGGCGATCAAATCAATGATTATTGGAGAGGAAGGGGAGTCCCAACCTCCAGAGGCAACCAGGGGAACATCCTCTACCCGGTGGGCAAGCGAAGGAGTTGCTTGCTCTCGCGATGAACAACCTTTGGCCGATCAAGGAAAAGACCGAGGAAGGAGATGACCGGGAAAAACCTCGTTAATGAAGATTCAATTGAGGTCGCTTCAACCGAACTGGGGGACCTGACCAAGCAACCACTGGCCGGCAAATCCAAGGGCAAGGGCCCAGCCACCCCCCCGATCTGGGCACCCGAGTTCAAATACCAGGGCCGACCAGTTTCTGCCGAGGACTCAGTCTATGCTGATAAGGATTATGCCCTTGGCTTCAACATGACCAAGGGGCTAATCCTTCCAGCCAACATGAAGAGGCATGATGAGCTGTCGGACCTGAAGGTCCTCCGCTTGGCGGCAAAATCCATCGTGCTGGTAAGTTCTTCCATTTTTTTTGCTTCAACTGTCTGCTCGGTTTTTGCTCGGTTTCTGAATGCTAATGATTTATTATTTTTTTGCGAGCGCCTTGAAGAACTACCTCACCCACGATCGCATGATCAAAGTGCATGAGTCTCTATGAGGCCATTCTCGAAAACGAGGCCCAAAAGGCGAGATATCGGCGAAAGGCGCAAGATGCTATCACGGCGGGCGGGATGATCTGAAGCGAAAGTTGACCGCGAAGGCGACAAGCGGCGTGCCGTGAAGTCAACAAAGCCGGTTCCTCGCCGGCTGCGAAGGCTGCGTAATGCCCATAAAGCGGAGAAAGACAAAGCGGTTGAAGGCGAAAGACCGTGGATATGCTCGGGGAGAAGACCTCTGGCGTCAAGTCCAGGCGACCAAGGACATCTTCTTCCAGTGCGGCTGGAAAGCTGCCGTGGGAAAAGTTGGCCTTGGTCAGGATTCTGACATGTTCGTCAACTCCCCTGCTACCTATATCCCAGTCTATATGCAAGCATATTCCAGGGCCACACAAAACCGACTAATTGCAGAGGCAAGGAAGGAGGCTGAGGAAGAAGCGGCCGCCGCGCAGCAAACCAAGCGGACTTCTCCAGTGGCATCTCAAGATGTGGAGAATGAAGAAGTCATTGATCGGAAGGTTGTCGCGGTGGGCGAAGCTGACGAAGACGCCAAGGAAAGCCTGCCCGAGTAGACAATTGTCGGCGCCGAGCAAACAGAGGAGACGACCGAACCAAACCTTGCCCTAGATTGAAGATTTTCCTTTTTCATTTTCCTGCTTTTCGTTGTTTTTGTTTTCTTCTTCTCTCTTTTTTTTTTTTTTTTTGTTTAGAATGTAATCGGACTATGCCCCCCTTCTTGTACTTAACTTTCTTGTATCAATGAAAACTTCAACTTTTTGCCCGTTCATCGTCTATTTTTGTTCGATCGACATGCACTTCTTGATTCAAACATGGATAAATCGCAACTGTTAGGTCGGCCAAGCCGCGCAAGCTGTCGAGCTGAAAGTACATAAATATTTTCTGAACTAGCAGTTCGGCTCCTCGAGCCTTCAAATCAACCGACGTTGTAACTTGGCCGAGCAAAAGCTGCTCGGCTCTAAGTGAACAAGCTAAGACCACGCCGAGCGACTTGACGGCCAAGCAAAATCATTTCGGCATGGCGGGTTTTGATTTCATAAAATTCCAATACTTCAATGTGGCCGAGCAAAACCAGCTCGCCTTTTAAGTTGGTTAAGCCACCAACATTTCCCTTCCGCCGGGCAAAGTCGGCCCGGCTTCTTATCGGTGGGACAAAACACCAACATTGCAAATTCTGCCGAGCAAAATCAGCTCGTTTCCCGTATTGGACAAGACACCAATATGGCAACTGGGCCGAGCAGAATCAGCTCGGCCCTACATTTGGCAAAACACCAATGTTCCAGTTAAGTTGGTCATGCCGCCAACATTTCGTCCGGGTGAGCAAAACCAGCTCGGCCCTAATACGAATTGTTCCATAGTTCAATTATTTCGTCGGGCAATGCACCAACTATTTGAGCGGTCCGCCTTTATTCCGGCGAGAGTACGTCAGCCCGGTCCCATTCAGGTCGGTCTCCTTGCCCCTTGCCCCTGGCATTCATGATTGTCTTGTGTCCTTGCTATGTCATACAAAGATGTAATACTAAACAACAAAAGGGCTATTTTTCATTACAAAAACATCTTTTACATCAGGTGCCAAAGGGCTAAAGGTCTGGAAAAGCTAAACAACATAAGCAAATTACGTCTTAAAAGTAAAAGACCTTAAGGTTGGCTGCATTCCATGGTCTGGGGATAGCCCTGCCATCTAAATCTTCCAGATGGTATGCCCCTCTGCCAGCGAGACCAATCACCTTGTATGATCCTTCCCAATTTGCACCGAGCTTTCCTTCGCCAGGGACCACCGTGTTGCCAAGCACCTTTCTCAAGACCCAGTCCCCAATCTTGAATAACTTTGGGATGCCTGACCTTGTTGTATTTTCTGGAGAGTTCTTGCTGATAGGCCACTACGTGGATCAGTGCTTGCTCCCTCCTTTCCTCAGCAAGGTCTAATTCCAATGCCACGGCTTCACTGTTCAGATCAGACTAGAAACCTTCAGAGCGGATGGTTGGCATGCCAATTTCCAGCGGGATGACGGCCTCTATGCCGTAGGCCAGAGCGAATGGTGTTTCCCCGGTCGACCGTCTTGGCGTAGTGCGGTATGCCCAGAGCACATTGGGGAGTTCCTCAGCCCATTTCCCCTTGGCTTTCTCAAGCCGCTTCTTCAGCCCATCCAAGATGGTCTTGTTTGAGGCCTCTACTTGGCCATTAGACTGAGGATAGGCCGGCGTCGAATTGTAGAACTCAATCTTCAGCTCTTCGCAAAATCCGCGAAAGAGTTTCCCGTCGAATTGAGTGCCATTGTCTGAGATAAATGCCCTCGGTATACCGAAGCGAGTGATGACGTTTTGCCAAACAAACTTCTTCACATCCTTTTTTTTTATGGTCGCTAGTGGCTCGGCCTCGATCCACTTGCTGAAGTAGTCGATGGCCGCGATGAAGAACTTGCGATTGCCCGGTGCTACCGGGAGTGGTCCGACAATATCCAATCCCCAAAGTGCGAACGGCCAAGGACTTGAAAGGCGTAGCAAGTCTCTAGCTGGCTGATGGATCACGGTGAGCGAATTCGACACTTTTCACACCGCGAACATATTTCTCGCGTCCGCTTTGCATGCATGGCCACAATAACCTTGGGAAATTGCTTATGCGCCAAAGATCGCCTGTATGGCTTCCGCAGATGCCTTCATGAATCTCGTAGAGAAAAGCTTCCACCTTGGCGAGGTGGACACACTTCATCTGACCCGATAAAGACTTCTTATACAATGCTCCGGACGGGGAGAGCCAAAACCGTTCTGATTTTACCCGGATTTTGTGGGCCGCCTTTTTCTCTTCCGGTAGAATTCTATCTTTCAGGAAGGCGATGATGGGATCCATCCAGGACGGACCCAAGTCGGTACAGAGTACCTCGGTTGCTTCTGGTTCTTCAATGCTTGGCCGAGGTAAAAATTCAATCACAAAGGGATTGGGGAAGGCCGTCTGGGTAGAAGTGAGACTGGCCAATTCATCAGCCGTGTTGTTTCCTTCGCGGTTGATCTGTTCTACTCTGATGGCATCGAACTTTTTGATTCCTGCTCGCACCAGCGCCTGATACATGGCCATTCTTTCATCTCTGGCCTCATACTCCCCTGAGACTTGATTGACCACCAGCTCGGAATCACTGAACACCATAAGGGCTGCGGCCTTCATTCTCAATGCGCTTCTTAGTCCGGCGAGAAGGGCCTCATATTCTGCCTTGTTGTTGGATGCTGGGAAGCCGAGCTTAATTGCTTGCTCAATAATCAGCCCTTCTGGTGAAGTTAGCACAATTCTTAGCCCGGCCCCATGCCGGTTGGACGCTCCATCGACAAAGAGCTTCCACATCTCGCCAATGAATAACTTCCAGCAATCGGAGGGATTTTGGGAGCTTCTCAAATCCAGGTCTCTGGTCGGCTCATTTTGGTTTCTTTCCTTGTCATGGTTGACTCCGCCCTCCAACAGGTCACTCGCCTTTGTTGGGTCAGTCACTCTTTGCCCATCCTCTTCTCGCGCACCAACACTTGCTTCCATGGCCTGAACCCTAGGCTGTGCCAAATCCGTATCAGCCAAATCGACTGGGCAAACAGGATGCGTCCCAGGGGCAAATTCCGCCACAAAGTCCGCAAGAGCTTGAGCCTTGATTGCGGTGCGCGGGCGGAACTTGATGTCGTACTGGCCCAATTCCACGACCCATTTCAGAATCCTCCCAGTGAAGTCGGCTTTTTCAAACAGCACCTTTAGCGGGAACTCGGTCAGCACCACTATTGTATGGGCATGAAAATAGTGCGCCAGCTTTCTTGACGCCATCATCAGGGCCAGCGCCAATTTTTCCAAGGGAAGATATCTCGTTTCAGCCGGGAGTAGAGTCTTGCTCACGTAGAAGATCGGTAGGTGCTGGATGCCTTCAGCACGAACCAATACCGCGCTCACCGCGTGTTGAGAAACAGCCAAGTAGAGGTACTACTCTTCGCCCGGCTGAGGTGTGACCAAAATTGGGGCCGAGGAGAGATACGCTTTTAAGTCTGCCAGTGCACGATCGCATTCTTCATCCCAGAAGAACTTGGACTTCAAAGTTTTGAAGAAGGGCCTGCAATGATCCGAAGACCGGCTGATAAATCTGTTTAGCGCGGCTGCCATCCCGGCAAGTTGTTGCACGTCCTTTGTGGAATTTGGGCGCTCTAGCTCTTGTATTGCTTTGATTTGGGATGGGTCGGCTTCAATTCCTCGGTTTGTAACCAGAAAACCCAGAAAACTTGCCAGTGCCAACTCCGAAGGCGCATTTGGAGGCGTTCAGACGAAGCTTGTGATGCTTAAGTATGGCAAACATTTCTGCTAGGTCGGTGAGGTGTTGAGACTTCTCCTTACCCTTCACCATCATATCGTCGATGTAGGCCTCCATTGTTCGGCCGAAGAGAGGAGAAAACATTTTTGTCACCATCCGCTGAAAAGTTGCCCCGGCGTTCTTCAGTCCGAACGGCATGACTTTGTAGCAATATAATCCTCTAGGGGTGGTGAACGATGTGATCTCTCTGTCCGGTTTATACATGGCTATCTGGTGGTAGCCGCGATATGCGTCCAGGAAGCTAAACCTCTAATGGCCAGCGGTCAAGTCCACCAGCTGGTCAATTCGAGGAGAAAGCTATCCTTGGGCAAGCCGGTTGATGGTTTTGTAGTCAACGAGACTCGCCACTTGCCATTCTTAGGAACTACCACCGTGTTAGATATCCACCGAGGGTATTGCACCTCTTCTATGGCCCCGGCTTCCAACAAATTCTTTACTTCTTCTGCCACCACTTCAGCATGGTGCAAGGCTGAGCGTCCTTTGGATTACTGGCCGCGCATTAGGAAAGACATTCAACTGATGACAAATTAAGCTCGTCGACGCCGGGCATGTAAAGGCGTCGAGCAAAGGCCTCCAAATTGGAAACCAGGAAGTTGACATAGTCAGTCTGCTCGGCGCTAGACAAAGATGATCCCAGGAGGAAGAATTTAGTTGGATCGTTTTCGTCAATGCGCACTTCCACCAAATCTTCGACCGATTTTTCCTCGGCCTTCCTTCCCACGTCTTCAAGGACCTCTTTTCCCTCGGGCCCCTCGATCATCTGGACAAACCCTTTGGCTGCTCGGCTACCATTTACCGCAACGAAGCATTGTTTTGCCATCACCTGGTCTCCCCAAACTTCCTCTATTTGCCCGTTCGACGTCGGAAAGCGCATGACTTGGTGGAAGGTCGAAGCAACCGCTTGCATGGCGTACAGCCAGCCTCTGCCTAAGATCAAGTTGTATGTGGATGGAATTTTGAGCACCCAGAACTCCACTTGCTTTACTACTGAACCCGCTTTAACCGGCAAAATAATCTTTCCGATTGGCCACTTCGGCTGCGAGTTGAAGCCAACCAAAGGAGATGTCGTAGGGGCCAAGTCCTTGTCTTCTAACTTCATTTGTTTGAATGCGTCGTAATACATGATTTCGACCGAACTCCCCTGGTAGATCAAGATTCTCTTGATATCAAAGTCCTTGACGCGTAGTGTCACCACCAAGGCATCATTGTGAGGCATCTGCACCCTCCCCAAGTCTTTGGTTGAAAACGAAAAGATGTCTCTCTCTTCGGTCTTTCCCTTCTTTCTGGCGGGCTGGGCAGAGCACTTCCCTCATGTGCTCGGCCTTCTTGATCATCCTCTAAGCTCGAGACCCTTCTTTGGTTCAATGATGCCATGGATGGCGTTGATCACACCTTGAGGCGCCTCTAGGCGGCCATGCCGGTTTCGGTTTGCCGTTAGTGCGGCCTTGACTCCCCCATCTATGTATTGGTCAAGATGCCCCGCCACCACCAATTCTTCCAAGTCTTTGCTTGGCGATGGCGATCCTCTGTCTGGTGCCCCCGTTCTTCATGGAAGGTGCAGTGATATTTTGGATTGAAGCCTCGCTGCGCATTCCCTAACTTGGCCGGCCAACGGACAAAAGGCTCACCTCAGATCTCGCTCAAGATGCGGTAGATGGGAATTTTGAAGACCGTGGTAATTCCTGTCCGTGCCTTCAGTTTTCTCTTCGCATCTTCCGCTGCGTCGTGGGGTGTGTCTGCTCGGTCGTTTCTGCGACCCTTATTTTGGTCATCGCGGTTTGGTCCACGGCGTTGATCTTTTGACCGGTTGGCGGTTATTCTCTGCCCGGCAAGTGAACTTTTCTGCCACCTTTACATCGCCCGCGACGGATTACCCTTCTCGATCGATGGCGGCATCATCCTCCATGCGAATGTGCTCATTAATCCGTTGCATTAGAGACTCCATGGTGGTAGGTTGGTGCATCGTAAGTGAATCTCGACCTATGTCCATTGGGAGACCCGTTTATCTTGAGTGATCGCCAGATTGATAGGGCAGTCGAGGATCTCATTGTAAGTTTCCCAATACTTCGCGTTGTATGCCTTCAACGAACATCCAAACTCCATCTTGACGCCTAGGAGATGATCGACCTCCTTCGGTGTTCGGGTGTTGGTTTTAAATCTGGTGACGAAGGCTTCCGCTAGCTGCTGCCACCCCTCAATACTCCCCTCTGGGAGCCTTTCGAACCACTTCAAACCCAGCTCTCCCAAGCTTGCTGGGAATATGAGGCACATCAATGCGTCGTTTCGCCGGTGGCCAGCCATCACCTGCCGGTAATGACTCACATGCATGTACGGATCCGTCTTGCCGTCGTACAAAGTGAACTTTGGCTGGTGGAATCTGGCAGGGAGTGGTGTGCTCTCAATCTCTGGGGACAAAGGCGTGGCTATAAGTCGCGCCAGCTCTTTATCCTCCAGAGCAGGGGCTATGACTCTGGGCGCCGGCATCACCACTTCTTCACTGCAACGAACTGAGGCACTTAGCCTCTAGATCGCCGGTACCCTCTGAGCCTCCCGACGTCATGCCCTCTCCTCCAATACATCCCTCAAGTCCCTGGAACGTGTGGAGAAAGAGGATCGCGACGTCGGCGTTGGGCGTGAGGGGCGGTAAGTGCTGTCGCGAGAGAAGGACCTGTCTTCTCTGTGGTCGGAATCTCCAACCCCGTAGTTCCTGGTGATGGAGATAGAGTGAGTCCTTCCCTGGCGACGATTGCTAGAACGAGGGGAGGGGGTGCGCTCACTGAGGTTGCCCTCTCCAACAACACCCTTCCCTTTAATCTGGCGCTTCAGCAGCTTCATCTCCGCCGCCATCTTGCGAATGAGGGCGTCTTGGTCCTGGAGTTTGTACTTCAGGCGCTGCTCACGGGACTCCCCCGGCGGCAGCGGCCCTCTGGACTCCGCGAGCGATCAGAACTCCTCCCACGCTTGTCTCGCGCATCTCGTGAGGAAGTTTCCAGGCCCACCATAACTGGAACATTCGGGGGGCTTTCTCTCCTTCAGACATACTCTGGAGTGACACCATCGACGATGGACAGCGGAACTTCGTCGTTGTTGGCCATGGAAATGGTTGAAGAGGCTTGAAGAACAAGGGTTGAATATCAAAGAATTCCCACCGACGGCGCCAATTGTACGGGGGAAAAATATCCTTTTCTTTCCATACTCCTTGGACGTCAAGCTTCTTGTGACGGCGTCTATCTCTGCAACACAAAGATGGTGAGCTGCCCGGCGGTGATGTGCCAGAAAGACCCTCCGACGATCAAGTCAGATCACTAGGGGAAGAAGAAGGCTATTAGAGAGAGGGAGTTTTTGATAGAGTGAATTTGCTTACCTCCAACGTTCCTCTTCCTCCATATTTCTAGGCTGGCCATGCAGTCCCAAGATTGTGTGCGCACTACCTCTGTTGTCCTTCCCTGAACAGGTGGCAGTGCTTACCTCTCACCACCTTACGCGTGTAAAGGCCTAGTACTCCCACCAGTACATACAAAACTGTCCAACGGTATTGAGGCATGCGTGGAGCAGATGTCCTCTCCCTCACGCCATTGGCCCAGGTGGCACACCTAACCGGAATGCCACAACCGGCCTATCCCCTGATGGAGAATTGCCACCACAAGCATAAAACCGAGTTATGAATCCCCGAAGTGCCCCTCGGCCTAGGAGCAGACATCGGACACCCAAGGCCGAGGTAATCTCGTCCGATCAATTCTAGCAAACCGGTTGTGAGGCATGCCGGCCTCCATCCATTCTTCCTCCAATCTCGGCCCCATGGAATGACTTTATATCGACTGGTCGGTCGAGGGTGTGCCGGCCCTGACCGAGTCCACAGTCTAGCACGGGCAACAGTTAACTCGGTCTCCACACACCAGTGCGTGCCTCGCCAAACGCGTGTAGGTCACTGCTTGGTCATGCCATAGTTTTCGTTTGCTCGGCCGGTCCCTCGGCCGTGGCCATAGCCTATGCCTGCCCGGCCAATTCCCATCACCGTGCAAAACGGACCGGCGGACCGCACCAGTGGAGTAAATGGCATGGCGTCGTGAAGTCCTTCACGACCTGGGCTACCGTAACTCGGCCGTACAAGAGGTGCAAATCTCCCTTCTCAGTGCCAGTAGCCAGAAAATAGATAAAAGTTTTTTAAAAGGACATAACGGCAAAGCTAGCCCATCCAAGACTCAAATCAATAACCAAAGGCAAACAACATCAAGCCCCTAAAACCGTGCATAGCATTTGACCAAAAAAGGCCAACCTAAAACTTTCACATAGGCCTACTTAGAACCCTGCCACACCAACTTGGGTTCAATATGGGTCTTATTGTATGGTTTTATTGGTTAGCATGCTATTGGTTTTTACAAGTGATGTTTTTCTTCTTGTTGATTGAAACAAAAGTATTTTGAGAATATTGGTTCAAAACTTCAAATTGCAATAGTGGCCCATGGTTTTTCTATGTCAGCTCAATGATTGTTGACCTGTTAGACGACATGGGAAAAGGGTGTAAGAAGAGTTTGACCGTATGGCCTTATAGTATTTTAGACTATGTAGGACACTATTGACATGATAGGGGCATCATCATCTTATAGAATCAGATAGAGTGATGGAACCATACTTGTAAAAAAGGGTGACAGAATAAAGAACTCACAATGAACAAAACCCAACTTAACCAAAGTACCACATTAGATCATAGAATGATCACAAAGAAAATACTATCAAGAATCTTTGAAAATAAAAACACATTGGGAGGTTTAAAAAAAAGGACATCTTTGTTGCACTCCACCCATGTAAAGCAATTAGAGCACTCTTCTTGCTTACTGAAAATAACTTTACAAAGCCCAAGCAAACACTAGCAAAATTACTTCTAAAAAAATTCAAATTAGAACCAAGCAAGATATGCCCCCTTTTTTAGGGTCATTGCTTAGATGCCACTTCAAGTGGAGGGCAACCACTATGTGAACCTACAAAGCACAAACATGTAACATGTCACAAGACACGCTAATAATTTTATATATTTATTATATGTCATATATATGAATATTTAAGTCAGAGATAATAATTTTTAAAGTTTAAAGGAGTATGTATATAAATTTACATTATTTTTGTTTTATCATTAAATTTTAAGTTACTTTATTCAAATTTATAATGTATTTCATATGTGTTTTTAAGTGTTGAAAAGTGTCCAACAAGTGTCATGTCAGTGTCGCACATGACACGTTACCTTCTTAGAAGTGATCATACTTCTTAGATGTGAACCTAATTATTGACAACACAACCCAAAAAACCCACTAGAGAAGCAAAACAAATTGTGACACTTCTTCAGGACAACTCATACTTAATAGAAAACCAAACAAAAGAATAAAGTAAAATATAATACAATAAATTCCTTCAAACTCAAACTATGGTTCATTTACTAACATCAACTATTAAAAGATAGGATTTGGGTAATCAAACAAAACAAAAGAAAAATATCTTCACATTTTTTAAAATGCACAAAGCAACTTAAGCCCACAATACAAGGCTAAAACAAGTCAACTGAAACTGAGCCATGCTTTCCAAGAACTCAAAAGCAGCACTGTGGGGGCCGAGTAAATTATTACGTAGCATAGCCGAATATATTAAAGAAGAAACTAGATCATGTACTATACGGCTCCAGCCCCGAGGGACAGAGGCCGAATATCCAGATCGACCTCTGTATCAGTTGTAGATTGGGCCGAATATGAAGAGATAGCCGAATGAGCGATTGTTTATTGGACGAAAGGTGGGCCCAACCATCAACATCGAGGACGACTATAAATAAGATGAGCATCAGGCAAAAGAGGAATGTGAGAACAAATAAGTTTAACTTGAGATATAAGCAACCAAGAGAGTATACACTGACTTATTTGTCAGAGTGCTAATTCCGGCACCCTCAACCGGAGTGTTAATTCCTTTTCAGGTGACTAGCTGAGGATCACGAGCGTCCTACTAGATCCAAAGAGTATTTCCGAACCACTTCTCCACAATTGCCACCGTTTGTGGGAATACTCCAGCATATCCATGGTGGGCGTAACAGAAGATCCTCCGATAGTCGCTGACGACCTTACGCGACGGGACAAAACCACTCCAAGCAACATGCTTGGGCCCGAGACCATCGCCACACAAAGAACCTTGAACTTCGACTCAGTTGCCCAAACCTCACCCTCGACATCAGCACATGTGACAATGCAAGCAAGTATGGATCAGGCGAAGCAAAACGAACAGAGGTTGGAAAACATGATCGCTGAGAATGAGTGCCTTCGACAGGATTTGGCCTTGGAGGTGGCAAAATCCCAACAAGCTGCACGCCAAGATCCGGGACGACCTCTGAGAAGGGATGATCGACGACCTCGAGTTCGGAGACAAGATAGTGACGGTGATTCTGACTCATCATCCCCAGAATCCAAGAAGAAGGGAGGAGTCGAAACCTCCAGTTCCTCCGAAGAGAGTCCGTGTGCACGGAATAAGCGAAGAAGAAATGGTTCAGACGAAGAAGATCAATATGACCCCTTTGTTCGAAGGATCACAAGGGCAGTGCTACCCAAAAAGTTCAAAGCTCCATCGTTCACCCTATATGATGGAAAATCGGACCCCACAGATCACATTCGTCATTATAAGCAAGCCATGACGCTACATGCAGATGACGAGGCCCTCATGTGTCGAATATTTCCAAGCAGTTTGGGACCTTTGGCCGTCAGATGATACTATAAATTGGAGCCGGCATTGATTAAGAGCTTCCATCAACTCTAAAAATCCTTCAGGGCAAGGTTCATCACCAATGAGGTCAGCCGAAGCAGGCCGATTCTCTCTGGGCAATGCAAATCCAACTAGGGGAAACCCTACGAGCATATTCGGCGCGCTATTGGGAATGCTTTAATCTTGTAAATGATGCCTGCAATGACTCCATGGCCATCACCGCCTTTAAAATGGGGTTGCATCCGAATAGTGCCCTCCGCAGCTCCTTAACCAGAAAGGCCCCCAAAATAGTCTAGTTGTTGATGAAGAAAGTCGAGGAATATTGCAAAGTGGAAGATGACGCCCTGCGGGTCAAAGCCGGGCACAAGGCCAACAAGACGGCCCCATCTGAAATTGTTCAGCCAATAAATTTTGTACCATCACGGAGCCCTAAACCACGAAATTGGACTAAACGAGACAAAAGACGAGATTCGTGCCGATCAAACAACCAATGTCCACACTGGTCTAATGAACAACTTCAAGTGGATAGCAGGTGCATAAGGCGCACGGACAAGAAATATACGGAGTTGTCAGAGCCGATCAGTACGGTTATGTCTAAAGTACAACATCTTCCATTCTTCAAATGGCCACCCAAGATGGTGGGACCTCCCGACACGAGGAGACGGGATAGGCAGTGCAATATCACAAAGACCACGGTCATGATACCGAAAGTTGTTATGCCTTGAAAGATCACCTTAAGGAGTTGGTACAAAACGGTTGGCTTAAGCAACACGTCCGAAAGAACGACTTAACCAAAACAGTTGCTTTATGGCAGGATTCACCTCCACTCGACGTAATCCATATGATATACAGCTTGTCAACGGCATCCGCCGTACATACAATTCAGTCACATCCTAACCCCCAAAAGCAAATCACACCAGTGAAACGGCCCCACGAAGCTACAAGTATTACTTTCGATGATTCAGATTTGGTTGGCGTGACGCTTCCCCACACTGATCCCTTGGTCATCGAGCTACGCGTAAACCGATTCACCATTAAGCGTGTTCTCACTGATTAGGGGAGCACATCGGAAGTTATGTACTACAAGACCTTCGTCAAACTCGGCTTCACTGAGTCGGACCTGTCTCTAGCTCATTACCCGTTATTCGGCTTCAATGCTAATCCGGAATATCCGTTGGGTAAAATCACATTGTTAGTTCGAGCGGGCTCCCGATCAGTGGATGTGGAATTTTTGGTTGTCAAGCTTCCTTCGCCAGATAATCTTATCATGGGACGAACTTGGCTGCATATCATGCAAGCCGTGCCAAGCACCTATCATCAACTACTTTGCTTCCCGATTGAACGCGGCATTAAACAAATTTGTGGTTCCCAAAAATTGGCACAAGCATGTTATTTTCTTGCCGCAAGGACACCAAGAGAGTTGGAAATGAATTCTATTGAGGTGCCGGATCAAGAGAGCCTCGACGATATTGGGCGGCTTCCAAGTGAAAAAGCAACCGAAGATCTAGATCGAGTTGAAATTGATAGGAACCCTGACAAGTTCTTCATGGTCGGCGCTTCCCTGAATAAAGTCGACAAGCAACAGCTAGTCTCCTTCTTACTCAACAACCTTGATGTATTTGCGTAGTCACCATATGAGATGTCGGGGTGGATCCAACTGTTTCTCACCACAGATTAAATGTTGACCCCAAATGTAAGCCGATTATTCAGAAAAGCCGCCGATCAGCCGCGGAAGATACTGCTGTCGTTGTTGAAGAAGTTGACTGATTACTTGATGCCGGGGCAATTTGTGGAGTGAATTATCCTACATGACTGTCGAATACTATGGTTGTAAAGAAGAAAAATGAAACTTGGCGTGTTTGTGTGGATTTCACGGACTTAAACAAAGCTTGTCCCAAAGATTGCTTTCCCCTCCCCAGAATTGACCAACTTATAAATGCAACGGCACATCATCAACGTATGAGCTTCCTGGATACATATAGAGGCTACCATCAAATTGCCATGCATCCGAAGGACCAAGAAAAAACTGCATTCCTCACCCCAAGAGAAACCTATTGCTATAAGGTTATGCCTTTTGGGCTGAAGAATGCAGAGGCAACCTACCAAAGACTAGTCACTACCATGTTCAAAGAGAAACTCGGCCGTACTATGGAAGTATACGTCGATGATATGGTGGTCAAGTCCAAAGAAGAGCAAATTCATCTAATCGATCTAGAAGAGACATTCGGCATTCTTCGCAAATACAAAATGAAGCTGAACGCTTCCAAATGTGCCTTCGGCATCGGGTCCGGCAAATTCCTTGGCTACATTGTTAACCACTGTGGAATCGAAGCCAACCCGAGGCAAATCACAGCGATTCTAGAGCTCACCTCTCCTCGATCGGTCAAAGAGGTTCAAAAGCTGATGGGAATGGCCGCCGCACTCAACAGATTCATCAGTCAATCCACAGATCGCTGCCGGCAATTCTTTCATACCCTTCGCCAGGGCAAAGCTTTTGAATGGACCCCCGAGTGTGAAGTCTCTTTGGAAGATTTGAAGACTTACCTCCGGTCAGTTCCGCTCTTGACAACACTTTCAGTAGGTAATCCGCTCATTTTATATCTGGCAGTATCCGACCGGGCTGTCAACGTCATACTGTTAAAAGAAGAACTTGGGGAGCAGCGGCCATTTTATTATGTGAGCAAAGCAATGGTTGAAGCCGAAACACGCTACCTTCCATTAGAAAAACTTGTCCTGGCTCTCGTCATGGCAACAAGAAAACTGATGCATTACTTTCAAGGGCATACCATTGGGGTACTAACGGACTACCCCCTCCAATCAGTACTCCGTAGTGCAGAAGCATCAAGGCGCGTTTCAAAATGGGCTCTCAAATCGGCCAGTATGATATTCAATTTCTGCTTAGAACCTCTATCAAAGGGCAATGCTCGCCGACTTTGTGGCCAAATTCACTAGATGCCTTGCCGACTTTAAGTTTGATCAAATTCAACCTAAGACGAACTGGAGAATTTATGTGGGGGACATTTGGCAGTTGTATTGTGACGGATCATCCAACCAACGTGGCAGTGGGGCGGGTGTAGTGATCATGGCTCCTGACGGGGTAATAATCGAGCAGGCTGTTAAACTGGGCTTCGAAGCATCGAAAAATGAGGCCGAATACGAAGCGTTGTTAACCGGCTTGCGGAATGCACATCTCCTCGATGCTCGGCGTTTGCTTATCTTCTGCAACTCAAAGCTAGTCATCAACCAATTGAAGGGGGAATACGCAGCCAAAAATGACCGTATGGCAGCTTACATGAAAACGACCAACTCTTTGCTTGCAAAATTCGACCATCATGAGTTAAATCAAATAACCCGGGATCAGAACACACATACAGACGCCCTAGCCTCCGCCATCAACTCAGAAATTAAACGGATAATTGAAGTAGGATGCATCCTTGAGCCAAGCATTGCCCCCTCAGAGTCAATTCAAATCAATATCATAGAATCAGGTCGAAGTTGGATGGACCCCATCACTGCATTTCTGTCTTCTAAACAGCTCCCAACGGACAAGAAAGAAGCGCACATACTGCAAAACAAAGCCCTGCGATATTATTTAGATCCGTAAGGAAAGCTCTACAAAAAATCCCTTTTCTAGTTCATACCTAGAATGCGTTCATCCGGATAAAGTCGAAGAACTCTTGACCAAAATACACGAAGATAGTTGTGGTGCCCATTCTGGTGGGCATTCTTTGACTCATCGAGCTATAACACAGGGGTACTACTGGCCGACCATGAGAGCTGATGCCGAGTGTTACATCAAGAAATGTGAACAATGCCAGAAGTTTTCCCCGTTAACACATTTGCCAGCCGAGGAGTTGAGCTCAATCACCAGTCCTTGGCCGTTCGCTCAATGGGGGCTTGATATCATCGGGCCATTGCCACGGGCCCCAGGAAACAAGCGATTCTTAATTATCGTGACGGATTACTTCACAAAATGGGTCGAAGCGGAGGCACTAACACACATCCGTGATACTGATGTTAGGCGTTTTGTATGGAAGATATCATAACATGATTCGGCATTCCAAGAGCTCTCATTTCAAACAATGGCACCCAGTTTGATTGTGGCGTCTACCGAGAATTGTGCAGCACGTATGGTATTCAGCCCTATTTCTCCACCCCGGCTTATCCACAGAGCAATGGTCAAGCTAAAGCCTCCAACAAAGCCATCTTGGACGGCATCAAGAAGAGACTAGAGAAAGCCAAAGGCAGATGGGTTGAAGAAATGCCGAGTGTGTTGTGGTCTCATTGCACTACTCCGAGGCGATCCACTGGGGAAACGCCATTCGCTTTATGCTTCGGAACCCAGGCAATCATCCCCTTGGAGATCGGCCTCCCAACCTTGAAATCGAAAGTTTTTGATATGGGCCGAAATGACATGATGCTTGCCTTGGATTTGACTCTGATTGAGGAACGAAGAGACTGTGCCCTTGCATCCGTGGCACGATACCAACAGTAGCTTGCTAAGTCGTATAATCAACATGTTCAGCCACGCCGCTATGCGCCAAGAGAATTGGTCCTGAAAAAAGTCCTTCCCGCAGCCAGGAATCCGGCTGACAAAAAATTGGGTCCTAACTGGGACGACCCCTATCAAATCAACTCAATCACGGGAATAGGGGCATATCGACTCAAAGACATATCTGGGAGAAGCCTGCCGCGTCCTTGGAACTCCACGCATTTGCGTAAATTTTATCATTAACCCGACTTGTGAGGCATGATAACTTGTTTTGACTATTCACCGTGTACAGCTTTCACTCTTTTAATGCAATTTATTTCGCTATATGAAATTTTAGTTCGAAGATAAAAGCCTTCAAATTCGGAGCCCCATCAGTGAACGACACTTTTGGGCCGAGTAAGCCTCCGGATTCGGAGCGCCCTTCGTGGATCTCACGATTGGCCAAGATAAAAGCCTCCAAATTCGGAGCCCCATCAGTGAACGACACTTTTGGGCCGAATAAGTCTCCGGATTCAAAGCGCCCTTCGTGGATCTCACGATTAGCCAAGATAAAAGCCTCCGAATTCGAAGCCCTATCAGTGAACGACACTTTTGGGCCAAATAAGTCTCCAGATGCGAAGCTCCCTTCGTGGATCTCACGATTGGCCAAGATAAAAGCCTCCGAATTTGAAGCCCCATCAGTGAACGACACTTTTGGACCGAATAAGTCTCCGGATTCGGAGCGCCCTTTGTGGATTTCACGATTGGGCAAGATAAAAGCCTCCGAATTTGAAGCCTTATCAGTGAAGGACACTTTTGGGCTGAATAAGTCTCTGGATGCGGAGCGCCCTTCGTAGATCTCACGATAAGCCAAGATAAAAGCCTCCGAATCCATCAGTGAATGACACTTTTGGGCCGAATAAGTCTCCGGATTCAGAGCGCCCTTCGTGGATTTCACGATTGGCCAAGATGAAAGCTCCGAATTTGGAGCTCCATCAGTGATGACACTGTTTGGCCGAATAAGTCTCCGGATTCGGAGTGCCCTTCGTAGATTTCACGATTGGCCAAGATAAAAGCCCCGAATTTGGAGCCCAATCCTTGTAAGACACGATCGGTCCAAGTTTGACCAAGAAAAATGCCTCAGAATTCTGCGCTCTTTTTGTGTATTATGATTAAAATGCACAAACGTAGTTATCGAAAAATGGAAGATGATCATAACCGAATTTATAAACATAAATTGAAACAACACACAAACGTTTAAAATAAAATGTTTCGTTGAATTAATCGATAATACATAATTCGCTCCCAATCTACGTTAGAGCGTTACAATATGTCTACTTTTATTCAACATCCCCCTCGTCGTCACTCTTCTCGACTTCGAAAGCCGCAAAGGGAAAATGATGACTCTGATACAGCGGCGACGCCGAATCAACACCCGCTGCTTGGAGCGCCTCTGCGGCCTGGAGATTCTTGACCCACCCGTGCTTGAATCCATGATTCTCGCATCGGTAGACCTCCTCGGCGAGATTTTCTTTAGTCTTCTGTATCCCAACTTTTCAGCCCTCATGGAAGCCTTTTTCATAAGCCCTGGTCCTTGCCGCCTCTATTGCAAACATGCTTGCCGTATCTCGATCGGCAATAGCATGACTTATGAGCCGTTGGGTCACCATTTCTTTCACAATCGGGTTAGCTTGGCCAGCCGATTGTGTTTTGGCGGTTTTGACCTTCCGTAGCTCGCGCTCAGCCTTTTTCACACGAGCTTCTAAGTTTTGAATGCATTCATCCTTCTGCTCTATCTCCCGCCGTGCGGCTCGAAGGCGCATGCCGATCTCATAGGCGTTACACAACCCTCTCACTGCTCCATGGATGCCCTCCCGAAACACTTCGAAGTCAGGTTGACCGACCATCGATTGCTAAACTTCGGGTGGAAAAATTTGTCAAGAAAACTCGACCGCCACATTTGGGTCGTGTTCAACTGAATCTGCTTCCGTCATCGGTTTGTTCCCCACAAAAACCACAAAACTCAACGGGTGCGGTGTCGCCTTGGTCTCTCTCGAGCATGGTGGAAGGGAGCTGCCCCGTTGCTATTTTTCCCTTCTGGGTGAAGTACTTCGTCGATGCGAGGACTGGCGTTTTTCACGTTCCCTCGACGTCCTACTCCCCGTGCGCGAAGGCTCGCCACTTTGATTCATCTGTGTGTCCAACTCCGTGAGTGTTCTCCCTTCTCCTCTGCTGTTGAAAAATAGCCTGCTAGACATCTAGTTCAAACCCAATATGGATCATAAATGAACACAACCCCCATCCATCTTATTAATCGCGGGTGTAGCGTTCCCAAACTGTTCCCTTCAATGCTCTGCACCACAAACTGACGTGGATCAACGGTCTTGTTCATTAATTCGGCAGTCCGTGTTCATTATCTTACCGGGGCAAAGGCAGATTCATCGATCCATTCGGTCTAAATATCAGAGCTCCTGGCCAAATTGCTATTACGCCCCAACAAATCCCTGAACTGCCGTTTTCAGGCAGTCCCGTTCATCAACCTGTTGGGGCAAGGGTAGATTCATCAATCTATTTGGCCTAAATATCAGAGCTCCTAGCCAAATTGCTATCGCGCCCTAGTAAACCCCTGAACTGTCGTTTTCAGGCGGTCCCATTCATCAACCTGCTGGGGCAAGGGCAGATTCATCAATCCATTCGGCCTAAATATCAGAGCTTCGAGCCAAATTTTCATGATGCCCTAGCAAATCCCTGAACTGCCGTTTTCAGGCGGTCCCGTTCATCAACCTGCTGGGGCAAGGGCAGATTCATCAATCTATTCGGCCTAAATATTTGATGCCCTAGCGGATTGTCATGATGCCCTAGCAGATTCTTTGAACTACTGATTTTAGGCGATCCTGTTCAATTTTGCTGAGGCCAGGGCAAATTTTTCAATCAGATTCATCAATCTATTCGGCCTAAATATCTAAACTCCACGCCGAATTGTCATGACGCCCTAGCAGATTCTTTAAACTGCCGTTTTTAGTCGGTCCTGTTCAATTTTACTGAGGCAAGGGCAGATTTTTCAATCAAATTTATCAATCTATTCGACCTAGATATCAATGCCATGCGTTAAGGCGTTCCTATGCCCCAGTAAATCCCTGAAATGCCGTTTTTCGGTGGTCCTATTCATCAACTTGCTAGAGCAAGGGCAAATTCACTAATATATTCGACTAAGTTGCAGTGCTATATAGTTATTTTTGCGCCGGATTAAGTCAGTATTTTTTTCATCACATTTCTTGTTTTTACATCTTGCTTAGCCAATTAACAAGCACATTCATCAAGTAGAAAGGCATAAGCAAGGCAGAAAGGCAAAAGCAATTTTCATTCATAAATTGAGCACAAACAGAAGTCATTTTACAAATGAAAACTACCCTACGTTAGCTTCTAACAAAAACAAACAATCAAAATTCTAACAAAGTCTAACAAAATCTACATACACAGAATACCAAAATAAAATGAAAAATACTTGCTCTAGGTCAGTCTTCAAGGTCAAACTCCAGTGGCTCAACGCCTACCTGCTCGTACGGAATCGACTGTTCCGATATCACATTAGCGGTAGCTAAGGCTTTGAGCCAGCCGTGTTTGAACCCCCTGTTCTTGAATTTCAGCACTTCTTCTACGTAATTCTCCAAAGCCACATCCTTGCCAGCTTGGAACAACTTGGAGATCTCGGATTCGGCGTTCGCCATCGCCCTCCTTGACTCCTCCAAATCGGCCTCCAACTTGGCAATTGTCTCGTTGGCCAGTTTGAGCGCTTCTTCGCTAGCACTCGCCCTCTCCTCGACAGCCAATCTCAGTCAGTCAGCAACTTTGGCCTTATCTTCTTCGGCATCGGCCCTTGTTTTCTCTGCTGCCGCTTTCATGGCCTCAGATTTGGCTCTAAAAGAGACCTCTGCTGCCTTCCCCTTCTCGTTTTCCACTTCGGCCGTGAAAAAACCGATCTGTTCGATAGCGCCATGTTGGCATGGCCAATCTCCGCTATCCTTCCCGCCGCCTACAAAATAAGAAATAAGTAAGCCAATATAAAATTTTCTTACCAGTTTTTCACAATTACAAAGATCACGTACCAATATCGCCGACTGAGCGGCTAATGCGATGGAGAGTAGATTGTGTTCTGCCCTAAAGGTTGCTCTATCAACTGGCAGAGAAATGGAGGAGGCCAAGCTCAAGGCCACAGTGAGGTCTTTTACAGCCGATACATCAGAAGCAACCGGCATGTTCCTTATCCTGGGTCGTATTATAAACGGCACGACCAAGTCCGACTCTTCCATTCATGGCCGTTTATCCACTGGGTCTTCCGAATAACCTGCTTCTTGATCGGCCAGACGTTTCTCCCCACTTTGCTCCACCTGGTCCTGTTGATCGACAACAGGCTCCGTATCGGCCACATCAGTCTGAACCACCTCAATAGGAGCAGGTGGAGTCCCTTCCCTAGCATCGGGTGGAGGGGGCAGAGGTTCATTTCACTCGGCCTCGGTTCTCCAACGGGCAGCCATCCTCTCAGCATTCCTCCGCCTGGCCATTTGAGTGAGCAACTCACAAGCCATGTTGTCAGGATACGAGCCAGGTAGGTCTCCCAAGTCGGTGAAAATTTCTTCGAATGATACGTCGGCTTGGCCAGAAGTGGATAGAGGATTAAGGCCGGCTTCTTCAAAAGCCAAATTTAGTGTCACGTCAACCTCTTCCTCTAATCCGTCAGATCTGTCCTGGGGTGGTTGATTCGGCTGCTTAGCGACCCCTTCGGCTACTTATTCATCCGCCGGCTCTGAGTCTGATGCCTCAAAACCAATCTACCTAAGGTTCTTGAAGCTGGGAAAAACAAGCGCCGTAAGGTGTTGTTCACCCCTCGGAATCAAAATATTATCGGCGGCCGAAAAGATAGTGTACGTCGGCTCGTATCTCAAAAGAATGTGGGCCGCTCTCCCCTGCTTCTGAAGATTCAGACGGCCGAAGAGCCGGAGTGCAGCTTTGATCTGCCTGAGTACAGCTTCGTCGGCTGAAATAAGAACTTTTTTCAAGTCGTTTCCTACACAAATAAAATGATAAGTACGTAGAAGTTGAACCAAGTAAATATTTAATAAAAACGCGTGGGGGATTAAACGAAAACTTGGTTCGCCTCTTCGCCTAGGCACTGGATCTTAACGATCTTCGCCCTCGCCGAATTCCCAGTTGCCACGAACAATGACCATGACATCATCAACACGCTTACCAGAGCTGGCAAGCATTGTCACCAGATGATGGTCGGTGTCCGTGGCCTTAAGGAAATAGCGCCCCTGCCGACCAGTGGATTTGGCCAAGGCATAACAATGCCGAATGGCAGGGATTCCAAGGTTAAGCCTAAGGTGCCGGTTTAGTTCTATAATCTCCATTATTATTCTGAAAAAATTCGCGTTCGGTTGAGAAGGGATTAAACCCCAATGGCGAAGGACAGCCCTCAAAAGTGGATGAAGGGGGAAACGGACTCCCCCCTCAGTAATTGACAAGAGAGGAAAGACGATTGTACTTTCGTCAGTCCTCTCTATGTCAATCACGTTCTCTGCCAAGAGTGACAGATGGACGTCATCAGGAATGGAAAAATGACGACGGAAACCAGAGACTCGCTCTGCCGAAATAAGGGCTCTCAGATGTTTTGCCATCATAGAAGGTGAAATGGACACTCTAAACAGTAAACAAACAAGGAAAATGAGTCAAAATGGAAGAGAGAAGAACTTACAAGAAGTGAGGACGATGAAGAATGGAAAGAAGTTGCAGAGCGCGTGAAGCGAAGGAAGTGAACTGACAGCCAACGAGAAACCTTGTGCATTCGAAAAAGCATACAAATGAAAAGACAACACGGTTTCAAATCGTATTAAATGAGTGAAGCGTACAAAGGGGTGGGAAATTGTAATCATGCCTAAAAAGAGTAGGCGTTCTGACACTTACATTGGAATAATGGAAACTGCCGTATTTTTTGACCCGCTAAGTCCAAAACCAAACATGTCGTCTAACTGATATTAGTAGAATGTTTGGGGGGCAATTATGGGGGCTGAGTAAATTATTATGTAGGATAGCCGAATATATTAAAGAAGGAAACTAGATCATGTACTATACGGCTCCAACCCCGAGAAACAGAGGCCGAATATCCAGATCGGCCTCTGTATCAGTTGTAGATTGGGCCGAATATGAAGAGATAGCTGAATGAGCGATTGTTCATTGGACGAAAGGTAGGCCCAACCATCAACATCGAGGACGACTATAAATAAGAGGAGCATCAGCCAAAAGAGGTATGTGAGAACAAATAAGTTTAACTTGAGATATAAGCAACCAAGAGAATATATACTGACTTATCCGTCAGTGTTAATTCCGGCACCCCCGACCGGAGTGTTCATTCATTTTCAGGTGACTAGCTAAGGATCACGAACGTCCTACTGGATCCAAAGAGTATTTCCAAATCACTTCTCCACAAGCACAAGTCGGCTAACCAAAGAATACTACCCCAACCAAACGTCCCCTTACCCAACAAAAATCTCAGATCTCTCAGTTTGACATAAAAAGTACCAAACTTTAGTCCGTGTCAATATGAATAAATGCATACCAGCAGTACAGGTGATCAAGTCATAGAGGGAGAAAAAAAAAAGAAAAAGATGCATACTTACTAAGAAATCATACAAGATTGATGGAAAAGGACTTTGTTAGAATCACATGGGATAATGGAATAGCAACATCACAATAATCAAATTCGCTAATTTGATCCTTCAACATGGTAGATCAAAAATCAATTCAGAGCTACTTATAGGAAAGAGAGTTAAGGGGGGAAAGAAAGAAAATGCCACATCTTTTTTTTCTGCACTTGGCCAAGAAAAGCATATTTTTGTTTATTGAAAAGAACTTCAGAGAGCCCAAGCAAATATCAGAAAAAATATTATTATTTTTATGACAGTATCAATGCTTGAACCCTATAGGAGAAACATGACTCATGAATATTATCAAGCTGTAACACAGAGTGAGACATTAAGGAAGAAAGGTAACTGAACCGTTAATGGTACTAGAAGGAAAAAAATTGACCTAGTAATTATAATATACTAGGCCAGTCAAACACTTCACTGTATTTTTGTTTTCCTTTTTTTTTTTCTCTTTATTTATTTATTTGGGTTAACCATCTTTAGCCCTCTCTGTCTCCTAGCCTTTTCTCCTATCTATTTATTTTTTATTATTTATTTTTTTTTTTTTTGATAACCGAGTGTCCAGGCCAGCTTACATTTTCTTTTATTTATCTATTTGGGTAAACCATCTTTAGCCCTCTCCTATTATTTTCTCCCAGATATAGCATCTCTACCCCAAGTTGTAGCACTTGCAGGAGATTCTGTAGGAGATTCTACACAACATTGCATGAAAATCTGACCTTTTCCAGTTATACACATGCTTTTCTGTAAACATTATAGTTTTAATTCGAGTTTGGAAACTCATAATTAGAACTCCAGAAATCACACCAAAAATAATAATGTATACTGTTGTACAAAGCACATGACTCCCTTCATATGAAAACTTCATCACACAATTTTGATTCTCAAAAAACCCACAAGAAGACTATATTTTTCCCAAATATTTATCTTCCCTATGAGTTACTATAAGAATCAAAATGTAATATTTATCCAGCCCCACCATGATTTTCTGCACAAGACAACAAAAGTAACCTAATACAACAACTCATACTTTAATGGAACCGCCAAAAAAAATTTGAAAAAAAACACAAAAAGCATAAGTCGATTAGGGTTCAATTACTAACATCATACATGAAACCCAGAAAGATAAGATTTGGGTAATCAAAAAATAAAGCACATAACTAGAGTTCGGAAACTCACACTTAGAACTCTAGAAATCACATAAAAAATAATAATCTATACTACTGTACAAAGCACATAACTCATCACACAATGTTGATTCCCAAAAAACCCCACAAAATACTATATTTTTCCCAAATATTTATCTTGCCTAAGGATCAAACAGTAAAATTACTACAACTCTCTTCCTCTCTGTCTCTCACCCATGATTTTCTGCACAAATTAGTGTAGTTTGAAAACAAAAGTAGCCTTTTGCCCCCAAAAGTGGCCTAAATTCATATATACCCAAAGAGAGAAAAAACAGTTAAACCCTAAACATAGAAACAAATAGCGAAGAGCAAATTAGGGTTTTGAAGAAGAAAAATGTACTCTCTCGATGAAGTATCGACCATCTGGCAAACAGTGAGAGCAATCATGGAGGACTTTCCGGTACCAGACTGAGCCTAAGCAATGACATTACGACCCTGAATAATGGGCAAAACAGCATTTCCCTCTCCTATTATACCCCCACTCACCCCCATCCCTCGCCATCTTCATTGGCGTTGTGGAGGGATTGGAGAAGATCAAAGGTCGGGTTAAGGTTTTGGAATCGAGGACGAGAGTGAAGAAGACGAAGTAGACAACCGGTGAAGATCAATGAAGAGAATAAGAGAAGAGAGAGAGGGCGATGAGGAGGGAGGTGTGGCGACGACAGTGGTGGTTGCCGGTGGCGGCACCAGAGGCAACGATGTAGGCGAAAGAGATAAAGAGAGAGGAGAGTGAGAGTGAGTGTTAGGTTAGGGATTGAGGAGATCGTGAGAAACAAAAGGGTGGGAAATGAATGGGGGAATTAAGATAGAAATAGAGGAAAAACAAAAATAAGTTCATTTTTTTTTTCTTTGTAGTTAAAGAATTTATTTTTTTTATTTTTCATTTTTTTTAGTTAATGAATTTTTTATTTTTTTTTTATTTTTCATTTTACATTAAAAATTTATTTGTTTCATTTTTATTTTAATGAAAAAATTATTTTTTTTTATTTGTTAGAAGTAAGGGTAATATTTTAATGAAAAATATTTTCTATTAAAATAAAGTTAATTTTTTGTGGTCAATGAATTTTTTTTTTTTTGCGGCCCTTTTTTTTTTTTTTTTTTTTGTTACTATAAATCAGGAACTAATTTTTTGTGGTAGAAGAGAGGGAGCAGCAATAGTGGTGAAGGTGGTGGATAAGAGGTGGTGGTGGTGGTGGTGGTGGTGGTGGTGGTGGTGGCGAAGGAGATTAGTGGTGAAGTTGTGGTAGTGGTAGAGGAGATGAGTAGCAGTGGTGGAAGAAAGGTAATGGTAGTAGTAGTGGTGGTAGTAGTGGAGTGGTGGCGATGGTGGTAGTAATGGTAGTTGTAGAGAAGGAGTAGCAACAATGGTAGCAGTGGTGGTAGTGGAATGACATTTGCAGTAATAGTGAAGGAAGTAGAGTAGATGAGTGATGAGAGAGAGATGAGTGAGTGACAGATAGAAAAGAGAGATAGAGAGACAAAGTGATAAGCGAGAGAGAGAGAGAGAGAGAGAGAGAGAGACAAAGTGGTTGCTAAAAATACATTTTCTTGTAGTGGATCGATAAATCGAAGGGGGCTTGGTAAATAAAGAAAATGAAGGAGAAAGTGAGCAAGGTGAACATTGTAAGGGAGAAAGACAGATAGACAGACAGACAGACGGGTAAACAGTGATAGAAAGAGAGATAAAAGAGTGATGAATGAGAGAGAGAGAGAGAGAGAGAGAAACAAAAAATGAGTGAGAGATAGAAAAAGAAAAAGAGAGAGAGAAAAGAGCGAAAAGCGATATACGAGAGAGAGACAGAAAAAGATGAGCAAGAGAGCAAGAGATATAAAGAGAAGAGAGATGAGCGAGACAAAGAGAGAGAGAGAAGAGAGATGAAAGAGATAAAGAGAAGAGAGATAAGTGAGAGACACAGAGAGAAAGAGAGAGACAGACAAACAGATAAACAGACAGAGAAGAGTGATGAGTGAGAGAGAGAAAGAGAAGAAAGACAGAGACAGAGATAGAAAGATGAAAAAATGGGTGAACCAATATTCTCAAAATACTCTTGTTTCAATCAACAAGAAGAAAAGCATCACTTGTAAAAACTAATAGCATGCTAACCAATAAAAGCATACAATAAGACCCATATTGAACCCAAGTTGGTGTGGCAGGGTTCCAAGTAGGCCTATGTGAAAGTTTTAGGTTGGCCTTTTTTGGTCAAATGCTATACATGGTTTTAGGGGCTTGATGTTGTTTTCCTTTGGTTATTGATTTGAGGCTTGGATGGGCTAGCTTTGCCGTTATGTCCTTTTAAAAAAAAAAATTATCTATTTTTTGGCTGCTAGCACCATTGCAATGAGTTGCATAAAAGTACTCCTGCAAATTTTTCAAACCTGGTTCCCATCTTCTCTTTTCGGAACTGACCTGGAATAACTGGAAAATGTTAAGTTTTTCATGCAATGTCATGTAGAATCTCCTACAAGTACTGCAACGTGGGGCAGAGATGCTTATCTTGGAGAAAATGATAAGAGAGGGCTAAAGATGGTTTTGACTGGCCTAGTATATTATAATTACTCAGTCAATTTCTGCCTTCTAGTTGCATTAACTGTTCAATTACCTTTCTTCCTTAAAGTCTCAGTCTGTGTTACAGCTTGATAATATTCATACGAATCCTATTTCCTTTACAGGGTCCAAGCATTGATACTGTCACCTACAAGGGAACTTGCAACTCAAACAGAGAAAGTTATATTAGCCCTTGGGAATTTCATTAATATACAGGCCCATGCATGCGTTGGAGGCAAAAATGTAGGTGAGGATATCAGAAAACTAGAATATGGAGTTCATGTGGTGTCTGGAACTCCAGGTCGAGTTTGTGACATGATCAAGCGGAGGACATTGCGGACTAGAGCTATCAAATTATTGATTCTTGTGAGTACATGACTTCATGTTTTGTGTGTTGTTTTGTTGTTTTTATGATTTTTAAAATTTTTTATTTTAATCTACTTTTTCTTTAACATTATTGTTAAATATTGAGGTATTTATGTGGGAAATTATTTTCATGGGATTGATGTTGAAACAGGATGAGTCTGATGAGATGTTGAGCCGAGGTTTTAAAGATCAAATTTATGATGTCTACAGATACCTTCCACCAGTGCATGATTACAACGAAAGAGATCATATAATTTGGTTTCACTTATAGGAAATATTACATTTCTTGGAACTTGGGAACTGGGTTCTTGCTGTCTGTTGCTCAGATTCTTGCTGTTGTCGTTAAACTAAATTTGGATCATTCTTGAAACAGGCTTCTTAATCCTCGCACATTTGCCGAATGGTTTGGGCGGTCTCAGTTCCATGTGAGTGTTGTTCATTTCTTCATGTTTCATCAATTTATTTCTATTGCTGTGTGAATTTCCCCTTTGAAGTTAAAAACATGTTAAACTGATTGAAACTCATTAAAATCAATCATTTTTTGTAATGCGCATGTTATATCTTAATTTCTAATAAATCTCAAGCTTCTATAATATGTTTGGATTCCTGGAATAGGTGATGTTATATCAAAATCTTAGTTGCTCGAAGTGGGAATGGGGTTACATAGAAGAGTCTAAGGTTGAGAGTACCTATGGAAGTGTTTACATAAATTCATATAAATTATTATGTTGTAAGTCTATTTTTTTTGGTGCATAGTTGTAATGTATATATTAAATATGAATAAATAACAAAGTTTGGTGTCAAGTGCACATTCTTTTTGTTTAACTGATGGTTGTTGTACATTTTCTTTTGCTTGGTAGCTTTTGTTTAAATATATTAGATACGAATCGGGTTCCCGGTTTAGGAGTTAAAGTCGAATTTCACTCTAGACAAACTAGTTTCTTAAAAAACTTAGAATTCAAGGTGTTAACGCCCAAAAATCACCAAACGGTGTCGGAGTAACACGAAACTTGGTAGACACGACTGCCTAGGCACGAGAGACTTGTGGGAGAAGACGTGACTCAAATCGGGTTCCTAGTTTGGGAGTTAGAGCCAGATTTCACTCTAGGCAACCCTTAAGAAACATAGAATTCGAGGTGTTGACGCCTCAAAATCACCAAACGACATCGGATTAGCACGAAACTTGGCATACACGACTACCTAGGCGCGAGAGACTTGTGGGAGAAGACGGGACTCGAATCGGGTTCCCGGTTTGAGAGTTAGAGCCAGATTTCGATCTAGGCAAACTAGTTTCTTAAGAAACTTGAATTCAAGGTGTTGACGCCCCAAAATCACCAAACGGCGTCAAAATAGCACGAAACTTGGCACACACGACCGCTTAGGCACGAGAGACTTTTGGGAAAAGACGAGACTCGAATCGGGTTCCCGGTTTGGGAGTTAGAGCCAGATTTCGGTCTAGGCAAACTAGTTCTTTAGGAAACTTTAATTTGAGGTGTTGACGCCCCAAAATCACCAAACGGCGTCGGAATAGCATGAAACTTGGCACACACGACCGCCTAGGCACAAAAGACTTGTGGGAGAAGACGGGACTCAAATTGGGTTCCCGGTTTGGGAGTTAGAGCCGGATTTCACTCTAGGCAAACTAGTTCCTTAAGAAACTTGAATTCGAGGGGTTGTCGTCCCAAAATCACCAAACGGCGTCGGAATAGCACGAAACTTGGCACACGCGACCGCCTAGGCACGAGAGACTTGTGGAGAAGACGAGACTCGAATCAGGTTTTTGGTTTGGGAGTTAGAGCCGGATTTCACTCTAGGCAAACTAGTTTCTTAAGAAACTTGAATTCGAGGTGTTGACAACCCAAAATCACCAAACTGCGTCGGATTAGCACGAAAGTTGGCACACACGACCGTCTAGGTACGAGAGACTTGTAGGAGAAGGCAAGACTCGAATCGAGTTCCTGGTTTGGAAGTTAGAGCCGGATTGTACTCCAGGCAAACTAGTTCCTTAATAAACTTAAATTCGAGGTGTTGACGTCCCAAAATCTCCAAATGGCGTCGAATTAGCACAAAACTTGGCACACATGACCGCCTAGGCACGTGAGACTTGTGGGAGAAGATGAGACTCGAATCGGGTGCCCAGTTTGGGAGTTAGAGACGGATTTCTGTCTAGCCAAAATTATTTACTTAATTATCTTTGTAATTATATATTAGTTAAATTTTTATGTTTTTTTGTAATTAAAATATTAACACATAATTATATTGTCATTAATTATTTTTATTTTTTTTTCAAATATTTTCCGAGTAGGAGTTTGCTTCTTGTGGAATGCAGGCGTGTGAAGAATGTGACTAACTTTTGTTTTTGTTACCCACGAAAGAATCATGAGGAAAACTTTTATTTTTGATTTACGTTATTTTAAATTGTGAATAATATTATATATTTAAACATTATATATGTATTATGCAACATTATGTGGTGTAGTAATTTTGCTGATATATTGTTATGAATGCAAGAATATTTTTATTATGGATGAATTGTTATTTTTATACTGGAATTTTTATATTATTATGCAATTATTGGTTTCTTTTTCAGTTATTTTTCATTTAATAAAAGTAATTTTCATATTTTTAATAATTTTATTACAGGTTTTTTTTTTTTTTCTTTTTTGGCGACGGCACCACACCGTCTCAAAAAAAGAACCAAAACCTTTTGCGACAGTATATTTTGCTGTCTCAAATAATCTTTTAGCGACGGTATGTTTTTCTATCTCAAATAATCTTTTAGCGACGGCATATTTTGCTATCTCAAATAATCTTTTAGCGACGATAGGTATCCCATCGCAATAAAAACCCTTTAGCGACAACATTTTTTGCCGTCTCAAATAACACTTTTAGCGACGGCAAAACAGTGTCGTCGCAAAAAATCTCAAATTTTTACATATTATTGGCGATACCATAATTCCGTCGCAAAAGGCAACTTTTACTGTCGCAAAAAAAAGGCGACGGCATGGTGCCGTCGCTAAAACATTTTAGCAACGCCCTTTGTTGTGACCCCCCATTTGCCGTCGCTAAAAGTCAGTTGTCGTCGCAAAAAAGTTTTTGAGACGGCATTATAAATATTTGCGACAGCAAAATGCCGTCGCAAAAAATTGAAATTTTTGTAGTGGTATTCACTTAAACTCAAATGATACCAAATCAACTAAATACAACTTTCCAAAACAAAATGGAAAACTCTTAGTACTAAATTGATCAATATTCTCCCATATAGGATTTATAGGTAAATTTTTCTTAACATTTACTCATTAAAATAGCTAAATATCATTGAGGAAAATTATACAATAGTCTTAAAGTATCACATGGTCGTACTCCCTCACCAATCACTATTCATTATGTTCCCTTATGTTTGTCAATTACTTAATACAAATGAGAAAAGCTACGGATCATGAAAAAACTTTTATGAAATGATCATGAAATATTTATGACTCTTGGATTACCTTGATTAGTGTGTGTTGCTTTATTTTAAGTGTAATCCAATGGTCATAAATCTTTCATGATCATTTTCATGAAAGTTTTTTCATGATACCTAGCATTGCTCAATACAAATAATCAATACTCTACTTCCTCTATCAATCATATAATCACGAAACACCACATGACTGTACTCTCAAGCTGCCAAATAATCACCATGGGTTACTATTCTAGGCAATTTTCAGCATTTGACAACTACTCCGGGCAATTCTAGCGTGAGCAGGTTACAATTTACATCAACTCCAGCATTCTGTTTATTATCTTATAGAAGATAGATAGATACCTTGAGAAAAGTTAAAATACATTTATATTAAAAGAAACGTAAGCATCATACCAAAAACTAAATAAATAAAAATACAACAAAACTTAAAGAGCAAAAGAAATACTATTGTGCCGTTTGATAACACTTACGTTTTCAGTTTTCTATTTATATTTACAAAAATTGTAAAAACTCAAATAAAAACTTGTTTAGTAAATTTTTAATTTATAAATTAGTGGTCTCAGTTTATAAATTTGGCCAAAAAATGTAAACTCAAAAAATGTGTTTCTATTTTGAGTTTTCAGTTTTTATTTTTTTTACCATCCAACACCCGCCACCATTTTCCACCACCGTCTTCTGCCACCACCACCCCCCACTCACCCCCCACCACCACCTACCACCACCAATCACCACCCACCTGCCACCACCACCCACCACCACCCACCCTCACCACCCACCGCCATCCACCGCCACCATCCACCACCCGTCACTACCATCCACCCCGCCCACCACCACCACCCACCACCACCACCACCACCACCACCACCATCACCTACCACCACCATCCATCACCCACCACCATCTACCCGCTACCACCATCTATTACCCACCACCACCCACCACCCACCACCACCACCCACTTGCTACCACCGCCACTCACACCCACCACCACCACCCTCACCCACCCACCACCACCACCACCACCACCACCGCCACCCACCACCCACCACCACTTGCCACCACCACCACCGCCACCTCACCACCACCACCCACCACCACCATCACCGCCACCCGCCACCACCCACCACCACCACCACCCGCCATCCGCCACCACCCACCACCGCCCACTCGCTACCACCCACCACCCACCTGCCACCACCCACCACCCACCGTCACCACTTTCCACCACCGTCTTCCGCCGCCACTTGACACCACTTGCCATTTCTCACTCTTTTTTATATTTTTAAATTTTTTTAAACATTTTATTAATTATCAAACGTGTTTGTAGTTTATGTTAAAAAAAAAAAAAAAAAAAAAAAAAAAAAAAAAACCAATTTATAAAATATTTATAAATATAAATTAAAAACGTAAACATTACCAAACAGACCCTATAAAAATGTAAGCAACATACCGAAAACTAAATAAATAAAAATACAACAAAACTTAAAAGAGCGAAAGAAGCACTATACAAACTCAGATCGACACTATAAAAATAATTTTAAAGCTCACCAAAAAGTTATCAGAGAATCACCGAAAAGTAGCCGGAGAGAAGCTGTTGTCTTACACACCCCCGCTGAGTTTTTAACCAACAATCTCGTATATGTATTCACACAACAAATAGATATGTACATGTAAAATTTATCATATCTAGTAAGATAAAATATAAATCTTGAAGAACGAAATCAACTCAATTTAGGGAAATTTTATTTACCCCTTATGATTTGAGCTGAGTGTACTTTACTTTTTAGGAAAATATTAGAGACCCTAAATAAATTATTAAACTATTTACCAAACCTTTCACATTGGTGTAGACCCACAGAAATCAAGTGTGTGGGTCCCACACCTATGTAAGAGGTTTCGTAAAAATTTGATAATTTATTTGGAATCTCTAGCATAACTTTACTTTTTATGATTCAAATATAACTAGAAAAAGCCCATGCAATTTTGGATCAATATGTAACTGTTAACACCGTTAACTATAGAGATAAAATGAATATAATATCCTCAAAACCTATACATTTTTGTTTTTTTGTTTTTTTTCTTTCTCTATTCTCTCATATATATAATTTATAATTGTCTATCATTAATTCAATTAAATCTCAATTAATTATAAATTCTTAATTATTTATTATAATTCTTAACTTTTTATTCTAATTCTAAATTTAATTTAATTATATTTTAGATCAATTCTTACTTATTATTTATTTTATATTTTTATTTAATTATATTTTAAATCAATCATTAATTATAGGTTATATTTTAGATCAATCCTTAATTATATTTTAATTTATTTTATTTTAATCAAAATATTAATTTAATTTTAGATTTGGAGAAAACGGGGGGAGGGGGGGTAAAGTTGTTTTTTGTTGTATTAATTTCATTTTATTTTTTTGAGAAAACCAAACACACTCTAAAAAATAATAAAAATAAACTATCAATAGGTCCTAATAGTTGTATTTAATTCCTATCAAGTCTTATTGAAAATAAGTTCTAATAAAATCGTTACTAAAAATTAATTTTGTAACGATTTTTTTGCATATGTCGCTAAAATTGACAATTAGTGACTTTTTTGTCATGATTTTTATAAATTATTGTTAAAACTTATAATTAGTAACATTTTTTTGCTATGAATTTTTCAAACTGTCTCTAAAAATTAAAAATTAGTGATATTTTTTTATGACCATTTTTTTAAATTGTTCCTAAAACTTATAATTAGTAATGTTTTTGTGATAAAATTTTTAGATTGCCGCTAAAATTTAATAATTAGTATTTTTTTAATAATGTTTGATGAGATAATGTTATTGATTTTCATAGGACCTATTGGATAATAAGTCTACTTATTATGATCTACGCATAAGTCTCTCCTAAAAAATTATGTATGTGATGTACCTTCCATTAGTTTGGATAAATAAATAAAAAAACGGTGACATTTTAATTCAAAATTACATGAGAGTTTTCTAACTATATTTGAACCATAAAGAATAAAGTGTGCCAACCCCAAATCAGAAGGGAAAAAATGAATTTCACACAAATTTATCAATTTAAAGTTTGATTTTCTTCTCCTCTATTACGTCCATAACTCCCTTACAAACTTGTAGAGCATGTTTTAGTGGATATTTTTCATATCTATTGCTCAAATGCGCCTGCTTAGGCATCTCTAATAGTGTGCTACCGTGTTAAAAAGTCCAAATTTGGCAACAACCCTTTTAAATTCATCGCCAATGAGTTACTATCTTTCATGCTAATTTGTAATGTCAAATATTGTGTCAAATGTTACACGAGGCTTGGCAAAAGGTAATGCTAGAGACCACTAAAAGTGGTATTCTAAAACAATTACTAATAACGTGACATTTTTTTAAAAAAAAAAAAAAAAAAAATAGACACAACAACATTGTGATAGTGAATGGGACCCACTACCACATCATTAGTGGTGACACTAATTAATACTCTCACTCATTTTCCCTTGACAAAATGCCAAAAATTAAAAAATTTCTCCTCGCTATACACATGTTCGTGTGTCAGAAGCAGAATAACTCTGCTGCCCTTAAAAGCAGAGCAATAAAAGACTCCCGGCCAAAACTCACATTTATATGTCACAGAATACAGTGTTTTGGTAGTTGCTAAATAGACTTTTTTGAGGTACTGTTTTTATGTTTTTGTAATCGCTACACATGTTTATCATCTCATTGTCTTTTATATTCAGCTTCAACAATGAAGGTTACTTTCCTCATCTCTGAGAACATCACACCTAGAGAAAAATATTCATCACCCAATTGTTAAAGTAAAATAAATTGAAAGATCATCATCATTCCTTTAACATAATTATACTGCCCAACAAAAAATGAACCAGACAGCTTTGAAAAAAAAAATTGATCCAACAGTATCAACCACAAATTCCTCATCATTCATGCACTTTTTTTTATTTTTAAAAGTAGAAATTTTGTTGTAAAAAAATATTTGTGAATCAATTTCTATTGTCGTAAAAATAATTGCTAAAAGGTCATCTAAATAGTCAAAAAAAAAGAACTTTTGACAACAAAATTTTAAAAATGTTGCTAATAATGCACTTTTAAGAACACAACAATTTGGTGCAAAAATAGGGTATTTTTTGAGACAAATTTTTTTGTCCTAACATGATAGTAATTGATCGCTAAATATCCAATATCATCACTAAAATGCAACAATGACACTTTTGACGAGTAAAATATTTTGTATCTAAAAAATAATTTTATCTCTAAATTTTTGTCTTTAAAATCTTAATTTGTTGTGGTGATGACTGGAACTTTCTTCCTATAAAGAACACACTGAGTTGTTTGTTTAGCTCTGAGACCAACTAGGAGACATTTTAGTCATTGAGAAAACACTTTCTAAATAGAAACCATGGATGTCCATAACCAACATTCAAACCATGAACACCTGATCAGAAGCTTCAAACAAGATCAAGTGGTTGTGATCATGGTGCCTCTTCCAGCCCAGGGCCATCTAAACCAGCTCCTCCAACTCTCTTGCCTAATCTCCTCCTACAACATTCCAGTTCACTATGTTGGCTGGGCTACCCATATTCTCCAAGCCAAACAACGCTTCAATGGCACAAACTATCTCAACAACAACACTGCCAAAATCCATTTCCATGAATTCCCAACCCCACCTTTCCTCTCTCCCCCTCCTAACCCCAACGCCACCAACAAGTTTCCACAACATCTCACCCCTTGCTTTGAAGCCTCTTTGCAACTCCGCCAACCGGTGGCTCAACTCTTACACCAACTCTCTCCGACCACCACAAGGATTGTAGTCATCCATGACACCCTTATGGATGCTGTTGTTCAGGACAGTGCTTCTGTATCAAATGCTGAGTCATATGCTTTCCTCCCAACTTCTGCTTTCTCTTCTCTGTTTTACCAGTGGGAATTGTTGGGAAAACCTTTCCCACTAGAAGAACCTGAAGAACTACCATCCATAGAAGGCTGTCACACCTCTGAGTTCCTAAATTTTGCAGCTCCACAATCTGATTTTATGAAATTTAGCGCTGGAAGTATCTACAACACATGCAGGTTTATAGAAGGTACTTACATTGATCAACTGAGACAGATTGGTTCGAGCAATAAGCAATGGGCTATTGGGCCATTAAACTCTGTGACAATATCTAAGAGCAAGAACTCTCATAGCAAACACGAATCTTTGGAGTGGCTTGATAAACAAGCCCCAAGATCTGTGATATTTGTTTCTTTCGGAACAACAACTGCAATGGCAGATGGACAGATCAAAGAGCTTGCAATGGGGTTAGAACAAAGCGAACAAAAGTTCATTTGGGTGTTTAGAGATGCAGATAAAGCAAACATTTTTGAAGGAGATGATGTTGAGAGAGCTGAACTTCCAGAAGGCTACGAAGAGAGGGTAAAAAAAGTTGGAATGGTGGTGAGAGATTGGGCTCCTCAGCTAGAGATTTTGGGGCACCCATCAACGGGCGGATTCATGAGTCATTGTGGATGGAATTCATGTATGGAGAGTATTAGTATGGGAGTTCCCATAGCAGCCTGGCCGATGCACTCTGACCAACCAAAGAATGCATTTATGCTAACAAACATACTAAAGGTTGGTATGGTGTTAAACCAATGGGCACGTAGAGAGGAACCAGTGACTTCATCAGCCATTGCGAAAGCTGTCAAAACTCTGATGGCAACAAAAGAAGGGGAAGAGATGAGGAAGAGGGCGGAGGAACTGGGTGGTGCTGTCCAGCAATCGGTGAAGGAAGGTGGTGCTTCGCGGATGGAGTTGGATTCTTTCATTGCCCACATAACTAGATAGGTTCATTTCTCCCTATCGAGTGAATTAAGTATTGTTAATTTTTGTATTGGAGGAGTGTATCCCAGACCTTCTCCACACTACCACAATTTGTGATTCAGTAATTTGATCAACAAAATATGATTAGTGCATAGGATGAATGAAACATTGTCAATTTGGATAATATGATCCCCACTGTTGTGAACTTTCTTTGTATGTACGCACAAAATAAAGCCCAAGTTGTATTTACTAATTGATCCATCTTTCCAAATTTAAATGTCTCAAATTAGATTGAAATTACCCAATAGAGTTGGGCATGAGTGAAAATGAACACCAAACCTGTAGACTGTTAAAATTAATGCCACACATTGGATACATTGGGTCCATTGCATTCTTTGTAGTCATGTATTTATTTTTAGATACATTGTCAACATTCTTCATGTACCTGGTTATTTGAAATGTTTGTCTAGATTCATATATCTTGTTCAGGGAACTTGTTTGTGGTTCATAAATCTAGTTCAAGCCTCTTGGCAAAGTAGATCAATAAAATAAACAATACTAATATTTTCTCCCTTGAGAAAGTTTCTATCAAAAGCTAATAGAAGTGGTATCAGAACTTGGTTGGGTCAAGAACAAGCTAAGCGTAGAGATCAAATACAGGAAAACAATCCCTAAAAAGGCCAACTACCATGGTGAATTCCAGCCACCAAAATGTACCTACTACCTTTGATGGCAAAAACTTTGATTATTGGTATGTGAAAATGAGAACTATTTTTATCTATACGGATCTTTGGGATCTAGTTGAAAATAGATTTGATGAACCCGAAGATGAAGGAGCTTTGACAAATGCTCAAAAAGAACAATTGAAAGAGCAAAGGAAAAAGGATTCAAAGGCTCTCTCATTGATTCAACAAGGAGTTTCAAAAACAATCTTACCAAGGATTATCAATTCTACAAAAGCAAAAAAGGCATGGGATTTTCTTCAAGAAAAAGTATAGAGACAACTTGAAGGTAAGAACCATCAAACTTCAATCATTGCGAAGAGATTTTAAAATTTTAAAAATGAGAGATTTGAAATTGTTGAAAGATTACTTTTCTAGAGTTATGAAACTTGTTAATCAAATGAAAATTTATGGGGATGATAATTTCTAATCAAAGAATTGTTGAGAAAATTTTGATAAGTTTGCCGGAGAAATATAATCCTATTATTGCTGTCATTAAAGAAACTATAGATCTTATTGATTTGAGTATTGAAGGATTGATGGGTTCAATTAAAACATTTGAGCAGAGGTTGAGTAAGCAATTTGAAAAGTCAATTGAAAGTGCTTTTCAATCAAAGCTCAATGTTGGTACTTCTAATTCCCAAGGAAGAGGAAGAGGAAGAAATACAAAAGGAAGAGAAAGGTATAATTCTCAAACAAGAAAAAATGAAGAGTCCACTCAACAAAAGTGTGGAATTTGGAACCGAAGTAGCCATGTTGATAAAGATTATTGGTTTCAAGGAACACTAAAATATTACAATAGCAACAAGTTTGGGCATGTCAAAAAGGATTGCCAAGTCAAGACCAATCAACATGTCAATTTCTCTCAGGTGAAAGAAAGTGAAGGGCACATGTTCTATGCTGGTCATACGACATTAGAACAAAAGAAGGGTGTATGGTTTCTTGATAGTGGATGTTGTTGGATCTTCCAAACGGGGGCTCCAAGCACTCCCGAAAGTTTGAAACCCTTGGTCCCTGGTTCCATGGGTGCAATGTGGAACAAAATGGGAGTCCAAATCTAATAAATCCATAGAAAGATCCGCTAATTACAAGAAATTCCAAAAATGGACTACATTACCGAACTCAGAGTCGCCACCTAATTTTTTTTTTGGAGAAAACTAGAAAACCTGTGACTCGTGCCAAAATGCCATGATCTATCATAACTAAAGTGTCTCAGCTCAAGAACTTAGATATGATGGGGAAAGGTCATGAATTGAGCACCTCCGCTTACCCAATCAAAGATCGGCCTCTACTAGTTCATGATATAAGAATTATTAACATGATATGATCAAATAACCCACTTTTGTTATCCCTTCTATGTGAAGTATACAAATATAGACCAAATCACCTATTTTGGAATACTCTAATCTCTCACTATTTTGAAAATAACTTGGGATGTAAAAATCTCATGGAAACTCGAGATGTCTGTCATGTGAGGAGATTGGAACCATTCAAACTTAGGCAATGAGACCTCCACACAGTGAGCAATCATGGAGCTGTAGCAAATAAGCACATAGCTTCATGGTAGCATGCTAAACATAATAAGAAGCAATCACAGCCGGATGCAAAGATGAAAGAAATTCACCTAGTACTCCTCCATACCATGCCAAGAGCGTAGAAGGTCAGAAATCAATGCATGATCCTAGATGCTAGTCTAAATGATTTGAAAAAGAACAGAAATTAGAGATGCTCACCAAGTACTCTAGCCAAGTGAAAATAGAAAGCAAACTAAGTAGAGAATGCATAATCCTAGATAAGGTATCTAATGCAAAATCCGTACACAATGGGTCCTAGGGGCTTTGGATACTATCAAGATGGAATAGAAAACAACAAAGTACACACCACATAATTAATTTGAAAATAATGGTTCAAACCCAGATGCATACTCCTGCACTAATCATGTGATTGTGATGTTATTTTAAATTAAATTCAAGCTAGCAAGGAATAAAAGAGTAAGGAGAGTAGAAAATGAGGGTAAGGAGAAGAGAAACCCATTCCAATGCACACAACAGTATAATGAATAAGGTCTAGGCTCAAAACCAAGTTTAAAAAACACATAATGTTACATGTTTCAAAGATCAATTTGATAAATCAAAGCCCAATAGTGTTTCAATTAAATCCAATTTCAAACCAAATTTTCATGAACTAACTTCAAATATGTCATGCAAGACTTTAAATCAATTCAAAGCTTCAATACATGCTCAAGAGAACAAGATGATTTCATGAACCAAAATGCAAGGATATAGCCATGCATGCAACAATTAAGCTTCAATTCAACAATTAAGAGCCATAACGAACCACTTAAATTCATGAACAAAAGGTCTTGAATTAATCTTCAATTCCTTCAATTCCCAAGCAAAATGTAAGGAACTCAAGTTGTAATCACTCTATACCTAAAAATGTTGAATCTAAGTCTCAAGTTGGTCGCATCATGGTAATAAGTCTAACTCATGAAATTAGCTTATTTTAATCTAATTTAACTATACCAAATCACTTTATAATTACACCATGAAATCATATAAAATCTAATTAACAACATCAATCAATTGGTTAGAATGCAATTCATGTTACATCTAGGTAAATGACAAGACGAAATAAAGAAAACTTCAACGAGGATAAAAGGATTCTTGCCCTCTAACACATGGAGATGGGTATAAGCAATCCAAATCTATAAGAGATAACATTGAGAGGGGAGATCCAATCCATCCTCGAGGAGGAAGTCATTTCTGGGCTTCTAAATCATCAAGACTAGCAAAAATGGTAAAAATGAGAAGAACTCTAGAGAGAGGAGGGAGATTCTCATCCTCTTACTCATGAGAAGGAGTGTAAAATGCTCAAATCCATGTAAAATAGGTTTGAGACGACAAAAACTATCCCCTTTCATAAAGGAAACCATGCCTGGGTTTGTAACCCATAAAATCAAAAAGAAAATAATTCGGGCTTGGCCAAAGCCCCTATATAGGCTTTCACTAACTACAGAAAGGGGGAATACAAAGAGAGAGAAAGAGAGTCCAACTATGCTATCAACAACACAATCTATAACGAACCTAATTTAGACCTGACCCATTTATTGCCTTTGAATCTGAGAAACCATATCCATTGCGGTCATTCTTCTTTCTTTTCATGTTTGGTTTTGCTTCTGGGGTCGACACCATCTTGCTATCTTACTCTTGGTCTCTCTACTGGTTGTTAGGGTCGACACCACTCTAATGCTGTGTTCTAGGTGTTACTACCATTTTTTTGGGCCGACACCACGGGTTCTGGGGTCGACCCTCTTGTCTACTGCAAACATTGGTGTCTTAGCATTTCTTCTTGAGATTCAATACCACTACCTTGGGTGTCAACCCCTACGAGTTTTTCTCAGATTTTGGATTCGATTTGGGCCGTACTTAGGCCTCATTTGGGAACAGGCTAATTTAGTAACTTTGACTTTTTGGTATGGGTTGTTGGCTTTGCCTTATTCTTTTCATTGACATTAGGGCTATTATTATACCATTATAAATAGGCGTCAAACACATTTCTCTCTCTCTTTCTTCCTTTAAACCGTGAATCCCTCTCTCTCTCTCTCTCTCTCTCTCTATGAAACTCAACTTTTCTCATATAGATTTATAGATCTACTCAGTTAGAGACATCTTTTCAACTGGTCCTTTGAGAAAGGTTGTATATCTCATCAAGCGCATTCTTTTGATCCAAGAGCTTCGTGGTTTCGCCGACTTTGAGTTTTCCCAAGTTTTCCTCTTCACTTCTTGAGGTAGAGGATTACTTTGACTCTTTTTATCATTTTTATTTGTCTCTCTAAACAAGATTGTGATTTGGGCATTTTTGGATAAAAATCTAGGGTTTTGGTTTTGAAACCAAAATAGGGGTTTTCAAAATGGGTTCTTTTATATGGTTGTGGCCTTGTAAAAATGGTTGGGTTATGATAAATAGTGGATTTTATCCATGGAAATTGATCTTTTAAAGAAATGGAGTTTTGCCTTAAATGTGAGAATTTGATTTTTATAAAGAGAAATGGAATTGATGCTGGTTTTATGGAATTGGAACAATGATGATGATGATGGGAATGGAGTTGGATATGAATTATCACTCTTAATTGGAAATGTTGGAAAGTATATCTGTGTTGAAATTTAATTATCTGTTTAGAGATATCTGTTTTGGACTATCGGTGGAGGATACCTATGATTATTGTAGAAATTGCATGAGAACTAGGTAAATTGAAACTAATTTTTTCATCCATTATATTGAGCATTGTAACATGTTTAACACATTAAAAATGGATATCGTTTTGAGAAAAATAGGTGAATACCTTAGTGAATTGGGATGGGAGTGTAGTTATGGTATTTAGTTGGCCTGAGTATCCTTGGTGAAAATCCAAAAGCCCACGCAGTTAGGTGTCAAGCCTTCCGGTTAATACCGGTAAAAATGACAAACTAGTAGTGCTTGGAGCCTACTTGCAGACACGTCCTAAAGATTCCCAATGATGCATCCACTACCCTATTTTCTCTTGTAAATGAATTGATTGCATGAATTGTGATATAAACTTGGCATTGCATTGTTTTGAAAAGAGATATAAAATGTTTTGGCATGAGCATTGCATATGCATTCACCTTATAACTCTGTTAAGATTCATACACTGTGTTAAAGTATTTCTACTAGGTTTTAGCTCACCTTATGTAGGAAAACCATTTTCAAGTGCTGATGATATGCCTCTGCCAAGACAATATCTTGGGAGGATTTGGAGCAAGAGCTTCATTTTCTTTATTTGTTGTATTTATTTTGTACAAGCTTAAGGCTTTATTTGTATTGAGTTTAAACTCACTTTTGTTGTAACCAAGCACTGTCTTGGAAAGTTGTAGCAAATAGGGCATCATATATATGTTTAACTTTTAATTCATATCTTTTATTTATAACACATGCTATAGATTCAGGGTTAGGGCTTATGAATATATAAATGCATGTGTTACTCCTTCGTACATTTGAAGTATATGAATGGAAGGACTTTATTCTCTGATTATGATGTTGTTTAATTAATCATTACTCTCGATTTATTGTAATTATTCTTGGGGGGTTATAACTTGGTATCAGAGCTATCAGGTTTGAATACTTTGGGATCATAGGGAGTGGTTATTGCCACAATGGGTTCCCTTGTTAGATGATATTAGGAGTAACCTGGTATGCTACGTAATAATATGCTTATGTGACTAAATGGGTATGTGATTTAATCTTTAAGATATGGATTAGGTCTACGAGTTTCTAGAAGTCCTATTATAAGATCAATTGATCACTGCTATTTCTAACAAGAACTCTAGCAAAGTCGCGGGATGATCATTATATAGAAAGGAATTTCGTATGTGTTTATGTAATTATGTACTTATGTGGAGTGAATTAATTATTGTCCATTGCATTAGGACGCAAGTGAGTTAGCTTCAACACATTTGTAAATGCGTTAATCTCTTGTGTTACCTTCATTAGAATGTCAGGATGTGGACGTGGTGGTAATAGGTGTGGTAAGCCTAGACGGCAGGAGGTGTCGTTACCGGATGATATTCCGACACAGGAGAAAGGAATTGGTCAGGCCAATGTGGCTGAACTAGTTAGTCAATAGGCCATGGGCGCTTTGGCCTGTGAAATGGCTGGAGCCTTACGGCAATCCATGGATATTCTCAGAGCTAAGAATTAAGTCTAGGCCCAGATTGCTGAGACAGGGTTGCTGTTTTTTAAGAGAGAGTTCTTCCGATCTAATCCGGATGAGCTTTTAGGGGATCCGAAAGAGCCTTTGAAAGTGGATAAATAGCTCAAGCAGATGGTGTCCGTCCAATTGAAGGGAGATGTGGGTTAGTTGTGGAAGTATGCGCATGGGCTCATTGGAGTGACTTGAGAGGCCTTTGTCAATGCATTCCAGGACAAGTTTTTACCTCCTGCTGTTAGGGAGAAGTTAAGAGAGCAGTCCTCGAAGCTCAAGTAGCTTAACACACCGGTGGCTGAGTTTGATGCTATTTTTACTAGTTTGTCGAGGTTTATACCGGAGTTGGTAGCGATGGAGGAACGCCATTGCTTGGAGTTTGAGAAAAGATTGAGGACCAGACTTCTTTTCAAGGTGGCCACATCCATGATTAGGGATTACGGCCGTCTTATGGAGGCAGCAACTCACTTAGAGACCGTGATTCAAACTAAGAAAGAGCAAATGAGGGGTTTTAGGCAGAGGAATCAGGAGGTTCAGGGAGGAGACTCGGGATAGTAAAAAGCACAGGGGTTCCACCCTACAATAGTCCCAAGGAGCACAATCTAGGTCCACTTTTCCTATACCGAGTTCTAGGTTAGGGAGAGATGGTCAATGAGGGATCACTTGTTTCAAGTGTGCCCAGTTGGGTCACAAGTCGATAGTTTGCCCGTAGAAGGGAGGAGGGCAATAGTTTGTACCGTCAATAGCTCGTTCTCAGAGCCAGAGTTAGGGAAGAAGGCAGCCGCCTACCTGTTATCAGTGTGGGCAGTCAGAGCACATAAGGAGGTTTTACCTTCAATCGGGTGGCACATCTATTACATCTGGTTAGAGGCGGACACAAAGCCATCAACCTACATCGTCAACACAGGCCTTGAAGGCCAATCAGGTAGCCTCTTCAACTCAGTCAATGTTTTAGACTTATGCTCCGAGGGATGAGCAAATAGAGTAGAGACCTACAGGGCGTGTGTATGTTGTAACCACGCCAGACTTAGTGCCAGCACCTTTGGTAGTGAGTGATAACTTCTTATTATGTAATTCTATTCTTCGGAATATCTTCCTCTTTCACACACAACTGATAGTAACTTGATTTCATGTGTATCTTTGAGAAACATCGGAAATCCTTAAATTGATCAAAAAGGATCATCTATCCTAGGCAACGAATACTTATTTTTAAAAGTGACCCTATTCAGCTTGCAATAGTCAATGCATAACCGCAACGAACCATCCTTCTTCTTGGCAAAAAGAGTCGGTGCTCTCTAAGGCGAGGTACTAAAGGCATATAAAACCCTTGTTGTAACACCCCCTCCCCCCCTTCCAAAAAAAAAAAAAAAAAAAAACATTAACCGTCTCATAACATTACTTACAATTGATCAATAACATCATATCTTCTATTACATTCATAGCTTTGATCAATACAAAGGATGACATAAGCGATATACATTTATAAATCCTATATCTTGAATCTATAATATATGACATGGATAGATGATTTAAAATAAAAGTAAAACTAAATAATTACATGCCCTAATGGCTACAACTTTCCAAGTCGATACTTGGTACAAACTAAGGTTTGTACAAAATTAATTACAACAAATGAACAAAATAAAGCCCTTGTCTCCAAGTCCTCTCAAGCTATGTCCTTAGTGGAGGCATATCATCAGTACCTGAAAGTTGTTTTCCACATAAGGTGAGCCAAAGCCCAGTAAAGATACTTTAACACAGTATATGAATCTTAACAAAGTTATAAGGTGAATGCACATACATGCCATTTGTCAAACATTCCTCATTTTCCATCTCAAACAATGCAATGACAAATTATAAATCAATTCATGAAAACAATGCTTTTATAATAGAAAATAGGGCAGTGTATACAAAACATTAGGAATCTCTAGATACGTATCTGCCATTAGGCTATACAAACACTACCAAAGGCATTTTACTTGTACTAACAGGAAGGATCAGCACCAAACTACGCAGGTTTCTAGACTTTCACCAAGGACACACAAACCAACATAATAACCACAACCACACCACCTAACCAGATTCACCAAGGTATTCACCCTTCTTTTTTTTTTTTCCTTCTCAAAATCAATATATTTCAATGCTCAATATGAAATGATGCTCAATGCACAATATATGAGAAATTAGTTTCAATATAACCTAATCCTCATGCAATGTCTACAACAATCAAGACTATCCTCTACCGATAGCCCAAAACAGATATTTCTACTCAACGGATATTTTATTCAACAAGAGATGAAATCTCAACATTTTCAAAATGAGAGTGATAATAAATATCCAACTCCACTATCATCATCAATAGATATATTCTTTATATCTATTTAAGGCTCAACAGCTTTTCCTTTACTTCCATAAATCAAATATCAATGATTTTCACAAAAATCTCTTTTGTTCTTTAAAACCCCATTCAAAAAGTAAGTTTCCACAATTTTTGGACAACTCAACAATAAATATCCTTTCACAACATTCTCAAGCATTTATTTGAAAAACCCATCTTTTATTTGCTAAAAACCAAACCCTAGGTTCAACCAAAACCCCCTAAATCACTAACCCGTTTCAAAGAGCAAATAACTAAGCTAAGAATCATATTAAAGGTTAAAGAAATCCCTACCTCAAAGTAGAAGACAAGAGGGAACAAAGGTAGAAGCTTGGTGGAGCTGAAAACATCAACTCCTCCGATTAGAACGAAGCCCTTGACGTGCTCAACTTTTTACTCCAAAGGGCTAGGGTGAGGAAACCAATAGATTGGGAGTATTTGGAGCTAGAGTGCAAGAACTAGAGAGAGGGTGAAAATATTAGGGTTTTGAAATGTTTAGAGAGAGAGAGATAAAAAAAAAAAAAAAAGTAACTCAAAATAGCCTTTTCTCATACTAATATATGCACAGATCGCTCAAGTGACCAAAACACTGCTTGAGTGCCAGACACAATAAGTGACACCCCCTCCTAGAAGTTCAGATCTTCAAAAGACAGCTTGAGCGCAAGAAGGACCACTTGAGCGAAGATACCATACTTCCAGTAGTTTTGCAAACTGTAAAAGATCACTCGAGCACAAGAAAGACCGCTCAAGTAAACAAGCAAAAATGTGGGCAACAACTCTTTGAGAAACTAACTTTCCAATCTATTTCAAACGCAAACACAACTCCCAAATAACCAGAGTCAACTAGTAACAAGACGAAAATGAGATGAACAACAGTTAAGGACATGGATTCTTTAATTCAAAAGCAAGAAATGGATTGGGTCTAAATTGGAACCGTTATACTTATCTAACAACTCTTGCAATTGCTCCTTCAAAACAAGCAACTCTGGTAGTGCAAATCTATAAGGTGACATGGAGATGGATGCAGTACCAAGTACTAAGTCTATGGAAAACTCAACCTCGCGGTGAGGTGGCAATTCAGTGAGATCTTTGGAAAAATATTTGAATACTCACTAACCACTCTAGGAAATATCCCCTAAACCACACTACCTCCATCGTCCACAATGGTTGCAAGAAGAAAACTAAGTTTACCTCAACTTCACTGGTTGTATAATGGCGGCAACCCACCAATGGTTCTATCTCCGAGAAAATTAAAAAAAAAAAACAAAAAATCCCCACCTATTGTGCACACAGTAACTCTTCCACGGTAACAATCTATGGTGGCACAATAAGAAGACAACAAGTCCATACCAAGGATGACGTCAAAACCCGACATATCAAATAACACAAGATTAAAAGGAAGTCGACAATCAGTGACTTCGATCATGCACCCACAAAATCTCTGATTCAAGACAACATGACCCCCAATTGGTGACTCTACCATAGGTGAAGACTCTAGTCGTTCGACCTTTAAGCCCAACATAAATGCAAATGCGGATGCTATTAATAAATGTGATGTCCCGGCATCTTTTAACACATTAGCCCAAGTATTATAAATAAGATATGTACCTCTCATCACCGATGGTCTAGACAATTGCTTAAAAGCAATGAGAGCATAAACTCATCCTTATGGTCTCTGCTCACTCCGATCACCCCTCGAAATGTAGGTCGGTTGCACTGACTATGCATATGTGGCCCCTTATACCGCCCTAAATACCTGTCCAGACTAAATTGGTTGATATATTTGTCTCTGACCCTGGCCTGTCTAATAACCTCTAGACTGTCGAGACCCTGAGGTACCTCTAGTTCTGGCTAACTGTAGGCAAGACCTCTTCATATGCCCCGATTGCCCACAATGGTAATATGCGGGCAACTGGCCCCTTTATTGGGATTGGCCCTGAGAACAAGCTGATTGCTGATGGTTGAGATTCTGCTTACACTCCGATGCTTTGTGGCCCTACTGACCACACCTAAAACAAGTAATATAACTAGGACCCATATTTCCCGAACTCTTCATAGAAACTGACCCTTAAGACTTGGTCTGTTGAGGTAAGGACTGGAAGGAAGAAGAAGAGGAACCCCTAGACTTCTTAGAGGATCCTGTGTCATACCAAGATTCCGCATAACCCGATCTCTTATGTTTCAGCCTAGATTTCTCAGCTTCTAATAAGATCTCTACATGCGTCGCGGCCTCAACCAACCTATCATACTCTCAGAACATATTGCCCATCACTTTTATCAAGATCTTGGGCATCAATCTCTTCTCAAACTCCAAGCATCGACGTTCCTTGGTAACCATAAGCTTAAGTGCAAAGCATGCCAAACTGGTAAAAGTGGCCTCAAATTCTGCCATCGGTGTATCAAGTTGTCTGAGTTCCTCGAACTGTTTCCCCAACCTCTCCCCAATCGTGGAAGGCAAAAACTTCTCCTAGAAAGCATGGGTGAATGCCTCCCAAGTGTGCTAGACCCTAATCTTAACATATTTCCACCATTGTCCGGCTACCCATTTTAGTTGATAAGCCAACAACGTTACTCGAAGCTTTTCATCATGGATGTCCAAGATTTGAAAGGATCTAATGATTCACTCTAACCATTCATCAGTTTTCATGGGATCTGGCCCGCCACTAAACTTGGCAGGGTTAGAGCAAAAGAATTCTTTCTTTAAAAATGAGGCTCGAGTTTCTTTCTCTATTGTCCTTGTCCCTTGCTCAGCTCGGAGTATGTCCATGGACTCTCGAACAGCCCTAGCCATTTCTTGGGGTAGTGCCCCTATCGCATCTTGGGCTAAAGGAGCGGCCACATTATTTTGTCATACCCTTTCTTCTTAAGGAGAAAGATCTTGTTGGGTTGGAATACCCTAACCACCTCAGCAAGGTCTGCCACGGCCTTACCACGTTCAGACATCCAATATAAGAGTAAGAGAAAATGGAATTAACTCATAATTCATATACCCGTATGCCAACCCACGCGTCACACTCGAATAGTCACAATCCTATCCATATATTCATTAAGTATAAAAGCACATAAACACATAGAGCACATATGGATCATTCTCCTAAGATACCGACTCGTTCCAAGACACTCAAGGATTTCCAAGTGGAAAAAGCATTGATCAAGTGCCATTCCATAGGGACTTCGATTAGTGTGATGAACACGAATCATATCTTAGAAACTTGACTTCATACCCACATAATCACATAAGCACATAAACATATAAAGTACTAACGTCCCATCCCAACGTGATAACCCATTGTGGCATAAGCCACATCCCACAAGCTCCAGGTATTCAACCCGATTAGCTCTGATACCAAATTGTAACACTCTGGGATAAAAATACCATCAACATCATGTTCTCTTGGGTTTACGCAATATAGCATAGTGAGAGAAAGAAAATAAATCCATAATAATTATAAAACAAATTCCAAGACTACCTCTTCCCCATTAAACTGTTCCAGTACTTACATAATTATTTGTTTACATATATCGTCAAAATAAAATAGTTTAAAAGACAAGAGGTAATGTAAAGAAAGAGCTAAAAAGGCAAACATCTTCTCAAGGAGTGTCCTTGAATACACAACAAAATGAAATTCTAAATTTTCATACAAAATAGCCCGAGACTTAAACATAAAACATCAAAAGAGAGCTTCCGTCCCCCCTTCTCCCAGTCTCAAAATCTTTTTTCCAAGGCAGTCACTGAGGTGGTGCATCAACATCATTTCCTAAAAGGTGGGTTAGTTTTTGGGTGAGCTAGTGCCTAGTAGGAAATACATTTAACAAGTAATATAAATAATTGAGATGTATATGATCATGCCATGCACTTATTAGGATAAAATTTACATTTCTCTTTTAATGCAACAAAAGTGTTCAATGCATGCCTTCACTTCAAAATCTCGTCTACAAGTATGGGTTGGTAAATATGCTATGACGTCCCAAGAAAGAGCGGCAAAACCATACATACATATATAGATTTATATACAGAAAATATTCCCACATTTGTTGACTTTAAAAACGGCAGAGCAATGGGCACCCAAACCCTTCCATCTCCACTTTCGCCGACTTCTGAAATAGTGGGCTTGTGGACACCCAAAATCTATATTCGCCAACTTTATAAACGGCAAGCTCGTGGCTAAAAACCTTTCCCACATTCGTCCGACGATATGCACAAGACAGGGCAATTGGGCACCTTGACTATCTACACAGGTACCGGATACAACACACAACTCAATTCCCGAAACTCGACTCAACTACCCAGACTCATAAGCTATTTATCCCATTTGACATTTTCCAAACTCCCACAAGATGATTAAATCACGAGAGATATTATGATGCACATAATGCATGAATTTTCAAATAAATTTTCCCTAAAGCTAGTTCAGTCCACAACAACATTAATAATAATATTCATCACATAATAAATTCTCCAATTTCCCTATCCTAAGGATTTCTTTCCACAAGTTATTAAAAGTCCACATCTCCATGCCAACATACTCTCAATACATACAATTTCATCTTTCAAGAGTCAATTGAACAAAATACCCTTTATCAATTCAATGGAAAAAAAAAAAAAAAAGAAAAGAAAAACCGAGGGTTCTAATAAAATTTGGGGTTTTCCTTCCATTTGTATATAGAAAGTTATGGGCTCGCCTTTTTCCACGCCCTGCATTTTGGAAAGGTTTGAAATGAAAGGCCTCACAGTTCGGACTCTCGCGGTTCTGAATCTAATCTCACAAGTGCAATGTGAAACTGATAAACACCAGAGTTCAAATCCGAAAAATCTTTTGGAAAATCGATTTTAAATCAAATAATGCCAAAATTGGACTACTTTGCTAGATTACAGAGTCACCACCTAAATATTTTTATTTTTTTGGGGAAATTTAGGAAACCCTAACTCGTACCAAAGGTCACGTGTCCGTCATCACCAAAGTTTCCTCGACTGGGAACTGGGTACGAAGGGGAAAGGTCATGAATTGAGCACCCCGCTCGCCCGATCAAAGATCGGCCTCTACTAATCATGATATGATTTTTTATAAACACTATGCATTTTTATTCCAGTTTTTACTATGTGACGCACACAAGCAAATATAGACTAGTTTGAAAAACTTGGAACAATTCAACTCACGTTTCTTTGCGAAAATGGTTTGAATTTGCCACCTCAAGTGGGCTTAAAAATGCGGATTTGCTACCAAACATAGTGGGCTTAAGACATGATTTGCCACTCAACAAAGTGGGCTTAAAACATACATTCCTTGAATCGCTCCAATTCAAACAACAAGCCTTCATCCATAGGTATTCATGCAGTCCAGTATTTAAGCATATAGCCTCATGGCAAGCATGCTAATCTTGGCAATCACACGCATGTAAGTATGCTAAAGCATAAAGACTCACCGAGTACTCCAAGTCAAAACAAAAACTAGTTAGAAAGATGCATGATCTTAACTATACAAGATGCCTAATGCAACACATACAATGATGCAACTAAATAGGCTTAGATACTTAATCATGGTATTTGCAACACTTTGATAGCATGCTTTGAGACACGTATTCAAAGAAGTATTGAATTGACAATGTAGTTTGAATGATGCGCTGAGCCTCGGTGCATGCAAAACAAATGAATGGATGCAAACATGTGAGCATTAGGTATGCTAATCGAAAATGTCCCTAATCTAACCATCAAAAGTAATTAAATAAAAGGAAGAAAGACGCAGCGTTGGAAAACATACACACACGCACGCACACTTATTACAACATTATGCCCTCACAAAGGAGAGTCCAAATGAATAAAAGCTAAATAGCCACGCTAAGCTAATTAGACTAATTATTACAAATCAAATGAATAACTAGCAAACTAATTACTAATTATTACAACACTTTAATCAACTAGCAACTAATTAATTAAAACAAATGCGCACTTTAACTAATCATGCAAGGCATTATACTATACTACCACTACTCCACCTTGGGAAGTGGAAGATGCATGCGCTCAGTTTTCTCCCCGAAAAGACCTCTGTTATGCTCTCGAGAAGCTCTGTTTGCAGGGTAGAGCACACTTCAGAATCTTTCTGCTCCAACTTACCAAATCTCTGCTGAGGATTGCATCAGTAGCCTGCCGGCCATGGAAGGTTGCTATCGGCCCTCTGCTTGCCAAAAAGGTGCCTTGTTGGCCAGAAATGAGGCACTACCAGCCATGGATAGGGCACTATTGGCCACTGATGCTCTGAGTCACCATACTACAACAGAGCACAAACAAAGCAAAATGAAGGTTTTTCCAAGGGTTTGTTTGTACTGTCCCCCTCCTCATCACTTCAAAACCTCAAAGGAGTGACATACTTGAATCCAAAACCACCAATCAAGCAATTTCATTGCATGATGGCCAAAGATCCAAGTTGTACAATTTCGATAAATGCACAAATATGACAAACAAGACCATTACCCTATCATGCATGATTAAGGGCAATGGAGACCTAGGAAGATGGCACATTTCATTACTATTGAGTATGAAATGTCTCATTTGCCTTGTGTTCAAATTAAAGTCCGATTTGAACACATGCAATGCAACACAAAAATGCTTATCTTGCTTCTTTTACTTGTTCAATTTTGTTTACTCATTTTAATTACCAAAACCATTCTTTAATTGATTTGTCCATTGGTGAGTGTCTTCTAAAGCGAAAGAAGTGTCAACCAAGGAGTAGTTCAAGACATGAGGGAAGCTTCATTCCATTGGTAATGAACCCTCAAAGGAGGATTAAACCATTAAGCATTAGCCTCAACCTCAAGCTTTAAACAACCCTAAGGTTAAAACAACCCTAAAAACAAATGAAAAAGTGGCGAAATAAGGGAGGTTGCAGAGATTGTATATGCTGAAAATGAGTGATAAAAACACTAAAAACATGCAACCAACTCACACCAATGCTAGTTAAAGCCTTAAAACACTAAGCTAGTGAAGGAATTAACACTACAACCATGCTGTGCAAAGCTCAAATGAAACAAATGACCAAAAACAGAGACAAAATAGCCCTAAATAAAAGCATGCTGGAATTAACCTAACAAAAGCTAGAAAAATAAGCTAAAACATGGAGCATGTTAAGCTAGTAAACAAAACACATGGAGGAAAGGCTACCTCCTCCATTTTTGAACTTCAAAACATGATTTTAGCTACTAAAATAGCTCTAAAAATCAGTGTTTAAAAGCTCTAAAAAAGATGATGCAAGGGTGGGAAACACAAAGGCAAAGGTCTCCATAACAAGGTACAAAAAAGGGCTATTAACCCCTTAACCTTTAATGGCCTTAAGACTCAAGCTTCAACCCAAAAACACAGAGTTTTTACAGTCCAAAATCAGTTGGAAAACATGCTGGAATGAAGATAATAGTAGCTAAAACAATAAGCTAAAATAGGGGGTTACACTACAACTATGCAAAACAAGACTCAAACAAACTAACCAGCCCAAAACAGAGCTAAAACAAGTTATTTCAGAGCCTAAGACTGGACTTGAGCTAAGTTAAGCTAGAAAAGCATGCTAACATGTGAAGCTAACTAGGCATGCAAACAAGACATAAGGATGGGAGGCTAACCCCGCAATTTTGGACTTCAAAATGAGGTTTTTGCCACTGAAAAAGCTCTGAATTTCAGTAGTTAAAAGGTCCAAAAAAGTTGGTTTGAAAGTGATGAAAGAGCACAAAAGCTTTAACAACAAAGGAGCGAGAATGGTGTGCCACCCCCTAACTTGAAATGGCCTTAAACCAACATTTTTAACCCACAAAAATAGAGGTTTTTACAGTTCAAAACCACCCCAAAAATAGTATAAAAAGATGGCAAAAACAAGCTTAAATGGTAAAGGTTATACCTCTTGAAGGCAAGCACACTTTTAGGCACAAATACAAGTCAAAACCACCTTAAGGAGTTCCAAGAGAGCTTCAAGCAATCTCAGCCCAAAGATGAACAACTTTGGTTAAGGGTTGATAAGCAAACTTGAAGTGTATCTACCCTTGTATGCAAACAAGTTCAAGAGATAGAGAGAAATCTAGAGAGAGAGAATTGTAGAGAGAGAGACTTCCAAAAATTTTTCAACCTTCAAAACAATAAAGAATGGCCTCTATATATAAAAAAATATGACTTTAGGTCGAAAATATCTATATAGGACAGCTAGAGCAGTGTGAAAACAACTAGAGGACAAATATTTGCAGAAAATCTGACTTTTGACATCAATAGCCGGCAAGGCATCATTGATGGCCGGCAAGGTTCATTTGTGGCTGGAAAAATCCACCCCTTGATGGCACATGGCCGGCAAAGCCCATCTATGGCCAGCAACCTCCACCTCTGGCCGGCCAGAAAAATCTGCTTTTTTAGCCCAATTTCAAATGGGCATATATCCTTTATCTGGACTCCTTTGCAGGTCATTCTTAAGCCTAAATTGAAACCCCGAAAGTCTTCTTTCCAATGGTGGCAGCCCCACATCAAAATTCCAAGTGTGAAAGAAGATATGCTTATTTTAGTGAAAACTGCTCAATTTCGATTCTAACCGGATTCATGCCTAACTTCTCTTCAGCTAGTTTTATTCCCTCATCTCCTCTTTTCTTTAACCCCAAACCTATAAATAAGGTGTTTTGAAAGATTTTTCAAAGAGTTTACCTCTCTTTCATTTATTTCCACTTTGTCCTTGCTCGATTTAATGAAAAGCGCAACATTTAACGAAATACGAGTCTCGGAACATCGTCGAAATTTTTTTTCAAAAATATTTTGAAAGAGAGGGTTTTAAGGTCTAAAATCATTTTTGTCAAAATAGTTTTGGTCCAAAAGAAGGGTGTGAGGTTGGGATTTGAAGCTCCTCTTGCTGAAGAAATCGAACCTTTGCATAACATAGCCTTCGTCCTGCCTTCATCCTCGAACAATCAACTTAAGGCCCCCAAGTCTTAAGGGCGGTAAAAAATGGGGTGTCTACAAAAGTCAACATTCATCCTCCACATAAAAAATCAACAAGAAATTCTTACAATTTTTCTTAAAATCATTAGATACAAACTCCCATTAATTAAACAATTCACTTTATTTAACAAAAGCATCTCATACATTATTATAGCTAAGAAATTACCACTTATATATTTCAAATAAAGAATATAACAAATTAAAAGTACCCCTACCTCGAAATGGTAGCTAAGAGATAAAAACCCAACAAGAATTTGACCAAAACACGATCCAATCGGTGAGAATCTTGAATCAAACTTGCTCTTCATTTTTCTTGAAGGATTTGAGGTGAAACTTTAGCAAAACTTGAGGAAAATCAAGTGTTTTTAGGGTTAGGGTTTGGAAATGGGTGTTAGAGAGAGAGAAGAGTTGGAAAAAGTGACAAAAAAAGTGTTTGATCAACTTTTAAATGAGCTGTCTTGATCTGACCGCTCGAGCAAACTTTTTAGCGCTTGAACAATAAACGCAAGGTTCTAGAAATTTTACAGAGTTACAGTAAAAATACTGGGAGCCTGAATTTTACGCTCGAGTGACCATTTCATCGCTTGAGCGATCTTGCCTGCAAACAAACAAGATATCGGGAGCTATGCATCTACGCTCGAGCGACCGAGCGACCGCTTGAGTGGTCACCCAAAACAACATGTCACAATTATAATCAATTATCAAGTCTTTGCATAATATATACTAATTTGCATACTATTTTTTATATATATAACAAAAATTAATTTTACATAATATTTTTCATATATATAATTATTAATTTATAATAAATTTAATATCTTAAATCCTTTTCATACTTATTTTTATTTTAATATTTCAGTATAAATTAAAATATATATATTAATCATAGCTGAGGAGGGTAATTTTCAAGTTAAATTATAAATTTTAAAATTTAAATTATGATTGACAGATAAAGCCATATCAATCAATATAGGTCATTATAATTTTAATAAATTAAATGATATTTTGTACAGTCGTACGCACCACACGCAAGTGGTACCTATATAGGTTAAAGGCCCCATAATTGAAGGGATTAGCGTATTTTACAAGAGCAAAATAAAACGAGCCATCGGGCTTGACCAACACATAATAGGCAAGAGACGGCCCGTCATACGACGAGACGAAAAGAATGCCAAGGGTAACCACTCTACTGCGGAAGAGCTACAAAGCTATTCACGATTTCGATCTTCTTAAAGCCTTGCAATCCGAGATCAGACACGAACAATCCTCTAATCAGTTCCAGGTACTCTTTTCTTCTCTCTCTCTCTCTCTCTCTCTCTACATTCAAACATTCTCAATCTTTGATTCAATCACTTGCTTTGCTGTACTTGATTGCTAACCATGCATCACAGCTTTCATTTGCACCTATTTCTAGTGCTGAACATGTTAAATTAGTAAATATGTTGCCCAGGAACGAGGAATAGGTAGTGCACAAGTGTCAATTGGGGTTACATTTTTGGCAGAATGATTCAGAATGCTAAAATTTATCAAATTTACTGCTTTCAACCTGGTGATTGTGGTTTGTTTGATTGTAAAGAACACTATTTCTTATATGTTTTAGCTAAATGTAAAAGGGGATTTTTAGCTATGTATATAGGTACCAAGCTGAGGGAATTTTGTATTTAGAAGAATTTTTTTTTTTTTTACATATAATTGATTATATTTGCGACATAATTATTCATTTGGGTTTCGGCAGACATAAAACCTAACATGGGTTCCAATCAATTTTTACTAAATAATTCTGATAATTTGAGGTGAATAAAATGGATATGATGGAAACATGCTTTCGGACAAATGAAGTGTTTGAAAAGAAAAAATTTGGAAATGTCGTATTTTTTAGGAGAAATCTCAAATAAGTGGGACATTGGAAAAATATTTTCATTTTCATGAGGAGCAAGTCTTTCCTGTGTATGGTGCAAGTATTTTTCCGTGCATGTGCAAGTCTTTCTCGTATGTCAGACTTGCACAAAGAAAGATTCCATTTGTAATACTACATTCATTCTTTGACTGTCCCACTGAAAGCAATTAGCCCTATTTTGTATGCAGTTTTTAGCATTAAAATTAGAAATTTTTTATGTGCAATTGCACTTACCATAGAATGACGATTAAGGTTTGTTAAAGTTAAGAAACTGCTGGCATGAATTCAGGATAATCAAAGTGGTTCTTTGGGAGATTTTGTGTTGGATTGGGATTCACCGCAGTCCCAAGATGTGGTTTTGCGGAAGAAATGTGAGTCAGGTGAGGAGGTTGCTGTTTCAGCTTTGTTGCGTCCTGAAACCTATGAAGGAGAGAGTAGCTTTCCTAGGGAAGCTTTAATGAAGGTATGCATAAAAAAGCCTGGATTGAGTTCCATCTTACAATTTGATTGTGGTGCGTTTGGTAAAGGTGACAATGGCTCTGATTTTGCTATCCACAATGCCTATTATATCCCATCATCAACTTGTTTGGACTCTTCAATCTACAAGGGCCCCTCATTCAGGTATAAAATTTTAGTGTTCTTTAAGTGGTGGTGTTGATATCTTTTGTTGGCGTAATGAAATATGTAGACAACCACTCTGGAGACATTCACTTATTATATACTAATTTGCTCCAGAATTGGAAAGACTATAGGCTGAACAGTGACCATTTAGGAAATGCGAATGAAGCCTAAAACGCAAATAAAGTTGGTTATCCTTCCAAAGGAACGTATTGTTTATTATTCTTCTTGTTTCTACCCTAATAAATCACATTTCTGGCAAGTTGCCTAGTATTAGCTTATTTTTATTAGAGGTTTAGTATTATGATCTTTTTGTTTTAGGCCTTATCTAGGACCCTTGTATACACGAGGGTTCATTTTTTTGTTCCAGATTGGCCCCTATTAGGCCCATTGGTGTCTTGTTTTGTGTTTATTGAGGGTTTTATCCTCATCAGTTGGATATCACTTTATTATTTTATAGAATCATGCAGTGAGAATATAGCCCGCTTATTGCAGATGATAATTGACATTTAACAACCCAAGATGCAGGCTTCTGATGAGTTTAGGGAAGAAGCATTTTGTTGCTCCTTTTGACCACAAGGTGCATGCATTACCTTACCTTTTTGAAATAGATTGTCCTCCCTCTCATTTGCTCTACACAACTGGGAATGGAATTCGGGAACCACTTACCTTCAAACCACCCTTGAAAAAAACAAAAAACAAAAAAATTTGGCTGTGAGAGTTTTTTTTTAATCATACATACTATTAGTTATAGACACATGAAAAATCTGGTTCATATAATGTACGGTCAATCAGTCCGAGAAAAACTGTTTCGGCTTTTTTGTAAATCTATATGGATTTGGGTTCTGGTTCTTGAGAGTTGCAAAACATCTTTGCTCATGGAGAAGCAGCCTGCTGTTGAAACGTTGATGCATAGCAAAATATGGTACATCAACAATATGATACTTTATATGGTATAGCTATTATACAAATTCTCCTTCAAAAAAAGAAAAGAAAAGAAAAGAAAAAAGATGATAAATGCCTTAAAAAAATGTGAACATCAAAGTTCGAATACACATACGTACTACAAGTACAATATGATTTTTTTGTGTGAAAAATATGTGATGAAAATGTAGCCATATAAATATATAATATCTTACATTAACAAGTAACAATTGCAATCATATCTATTTAGTCACATTGTAAATTCTTTGTATATTCTTGATAACATTCTAATAAAAAAATGCAAAAATATTAGAAAATATAGGGAACATAAAGGATAAATTAATTGAATATAATCTAATCCAAAGATTACTTTGTTAAAGCACCTAAAAACTATGAAGCAAGATTCCTCGTGGGCTCTTAAGGAAATTATTCAACTAAAGGATCTTGGGGTGGCCTTTGATTAAATGTATAGTTGGGAATGGTGCTGATACCTTTCTTTGGCTGGACAATTGGTATCCAATGGGGCCCTTATATCAGCGTTTTGGGGATCAGATAGTTGGGAATGTGGGTGGTGCTTTATTGGCAAAAGTGGACTCTATTATGTGTAATGGCACTTGGAATTGACCTAAGATCAGAAACAGAGCAATTCAATTTGTTATAGCTCATACTCCTCAGTGTTTGAAGCCTAATGTTCTTGCTGAAGATTCTGTGACCTGGGTTCCTGCTACTAATGGTGTTTTCTTAGTCAGGTCTACATGGAATGCAATTAGAGAGGTAAAGGATTCTGTTTCTTGGCATGATATTGTTTGGTTTAAAAAGCATGTTCCCAGATGTGCATTTATTCAATGGTTGGTTTGTTGGGGGAGATTGGCAACTAAATATCGATTGCTAGAATGGGGATTGCATGTTGATCCTATATGTGTCTTGTGTCAGCAGCGTCTGGAAAGCCATCAACATCTGTTTCTTGAATAAGTATTCTAGAGTGATATGGGCTAGAATGCTTGATAAATTCTGAAGAAAAAGAAGTCCTGGGCCTTGGGATCTTGAATTTGGATAGATTGTGCAACATTTGACTATGAAATCTTTTTGCACTGATGTGTATAAACTGGGTTGCTACTATTTATCATGTCTGGACTGAAAGAAATGCCAGGGTTTTTAGGGCAGGGATCTGAGATTCTGGGACAGTGTTTCTAGCTCCTGAAAAAGATATCGGAGATTGTCTAAGTTCATGGAAGCTGGTTAAGAATACATATGAGAATTGATTGACTTGTTTAACCTGAAATGTATCCACTAGGATTTTGATAGGCCATAAAATAACAAATGGTCAGGTTTGAGGTCAGTTGGTGTTGTGTAGTTTGGTTGGTTTGTTTAGGTTGCTTTTATCTACCTATGTTAAGATTTTAGTTGTTGTTTGGTAGGGGTATGCCTCTTGTGTAAGTTGTATTAGCCATGAAGCACGGACACACTCAGACACGTTGGAATGAGTCGGATATGTTGGGGACACTTGAGACACGCAGGGACACGTTTGGGACTCATTTTTTTACACCAAAATAGCATACCAAGATTGATGAATTTGATGAAAATAACTATTTGACAAAAAATAAATATATACTACTTGAAAAATATGATATATAATAATTATGTAAAAGTATATGCTTTGCATGTGTTCCCGATATCGTGTCCGATATTTTTTAAAATTTATATGTCCATGTTGTGTCACATTCCGTGTTTCTTAGCCTAGAAGTATTACATATTTTGGGCAAAGTAACTTTTATATTCTTTGGATATCATTACTAAATGGTCAGTGTGTATCTTTCTTTCTTTTCTATTTATTTATTTTTTGGTAATTCATCAAACTTAGAGCAAAGTGAGTTGTTATATCGATACAAAAAGATAAGGGAGAGGCGGTGGGGAGACAAGTCTAGGTTGATGATGGAGCAAGAAAGAGTTGCTAGTGGATAATTTGCTAGTAATAGAGTGTGAGAGAGTTATTAGTTGGTTTAGGCAATTTTGGCACTTAAAGCTGAGGGTTTTGATATCTTGACATCTTTCACTTTTATTATAAAGAATAAAATTTTGTATTTATCAAAAAAAAAAATAAATAAAGAATAAAATTTTGTAATTTGTTACCTTTCACATATAATTCATGTTTGATACTTTTAAAGTCAATTATACGAGTATTTACTAACTAGGCTTTGATGAATTAGTTTTCATTTGAAATACTTCATATTCTCCACTTTTTTCTTTTTGCTTTTTTGATGACCGGGTGTCCGGGTCAACTTATGTGCACTTTAACTAATTTCGGGACCCACGCAGAGCACCCCTCCACGTGAATTGGGCAAATCTCGGACGAAGTCCACGAGCATAGCCCCAAGGAGTGGATTGCTCCTAATGGGAGTTGAAGCTGAGACCTAGAGAGAATACACCCTTAAGTCCCAAGTCGCACCCACTAGGCGAACCCCTTGGGGTTATATACTCTCCACCTACATCCTTCATCTCTCATATTCCTATGGGGTGTGACTAGGAAATTGATGAATAACAAGATTTTATTTTTTGTGTCCTTCCATTATCCTTATCTTTCTTTTCCTTTATTTATTTTTTTATTTAAATTATTTTGGGTGGGTTTATTGGGTATTTATGGAGGTTCTCCTATGAAAGGGAGAGGAATTGGAAAAGGGTAGTGGAATGTAGGTATGGGCTTGCTTGTGCGTGTGTGTGTTGGGGGGGGAGGGGAGGGAAGGTATTACACATTAGTGGAGGTTATCATATCCAATGGTGTCAATTTGTGGAAAGGTATTAGCAGTGGGTCGGACTTCTTTTTTGGTCACCTTCAGTTTATGATAGGGAATGAGGAATAAGTGAGGTTCTAGAGTCACTGATGATGTTGGGACGATAGTTTAGAAGAGGCTTTTCCAAATTTTGCTCGGATCGCTCTTGATAGAGAGGGTTAGGTGGGTGACTACTTGAAGATGCACAATGATCATACTTTTTTTTAGGATATTGGCTTTCGTAGAGAGCTTAATGATTGGGAAATGGTAGAGTTGTTGAATCTTCTTGAGCTTCTTTATTTCACCCATATTGGTGATTAGGTATGATGGTTGAGATCCGCCTCTAGTCAATTTAGTGTAAAGTCTTATTACAACATTCTTATGGAATTCAGGGGGTCTCCCTTCCCTTGAAAATGGGTTTGTGAGTACAAAGTCCCATCTAAGGTGGCCTTCTTTATTTGGTGTGCAATGCATGGAAAGATTGTTACTATTGATTACTTGATTAAAAAGAGGCAAAAGTGTTGCATATGTTAGCATGATGAGAAAATTGAGAGTCATATTCTTATTCATTGTGAGGTGGCACAGTAGTTGTGGTTTTGATTCTTGTTATGTTTAGTGTAGTTTGGGTGTTCCCTAGGAAGGTGGGAGAGCTGCTTTATTCATGGAGAGGAGCTTGTGTGAGGAGGAAGACTTGGTATTTGGTCCCATTGGCGTTGATGTAGATAGTTTGGGGCAAAAGGAATCAGAGGACATTTGTTGACAAAGAATAATCTATTTTGACAATAAAGGGTTATCTTTTTTATGTAGTTGTTTTTTGTAGAAGGTTAATTTGTTTTTGAACCATATTTTGTGGATTTTGTAGAGACATTTGAATATATATATATATATTTTTTATCTTAAGATAGTGGAATACCCAAGCTGGACATGATGCCCAACTTGGGCATCAGCTGCAGAAACGGAGGCTGGGGCCTCTTCCGTCCATGCCTTCAACGCTTGATCTACAGACACCAACTATGCTAAATGGTTAGCAATTTTATTCACATCCTGGCCAACATGCATCACATCTAATTGTCCAAAGCAGTGCCCGATCTCAACAATCCCTTGTGTAATATGCCCAGTTGCTGAGAGAGAAGCCACCTCTTTCTGTATTTCAGTAATGACACCTAGTGAGTCCCCTTCCAGCTGGATCTTATGTAATCCCAACTCCGTGGCAAAACGCACAGCTCTAACAGCCACAGAGCCTCGACACAGTCTACCTCAATCAATCGTTCAAGCCACTCCGACAAAGCACCAATGACATGACCTTGACAATCCCTTGCAATCTCCCCCAATCCCCCGTTTTTTGTGTTGCAAAATATTTGCCCCATCAAAGTTTAATTTATACACACCCAAAGGAGGATCATACCAAAGACAATTACAGGCTGTGGCCATCGGCACCCATACCCTCTGTTGCATATTTATGTATTCCATATATTCCTCAGTCAGATGCTCTTTCAACTGTGGTTGAGGCAAAGGTAGAGGAGTTACTGAAGATAGTTGAGTTCCGAGCCAGCCAAATGGCTAACCAATAATAAAAAAAAGGCCCAAATCTGTATCATCTAGCTGGGTCACACTCCACACCCACAGTATAAAACATAATGGCCACAAACCATATCCCCAACCATACGACTATCCATCCTTCCAAACCTGATGAGCCTTGGTGCAATCTCGAAGTATTAGTTGTTATAGATCTTTATTGTACAAGGGCTGCACCCACGGTGCCTCTTTTCTGATTAGGGCATGATGTATGTCCAAGTGTTTAGAATGCCATTCTTGACTTAGGCCTCGTTTGGGAACATACTATTTTAGTAACTTTTTGACTTTTTGACTAAAATATGAGGTAAAAAAACTAGTACGTTTGGAAAGAATTTTTGATTTTTTATGAACAGATGTGCAAAAAGTAGAGAGAAGGGAATCTTTGACTTTTTGGTATAGGTTATAGATTTTTTGGTTTTTTTAGTAACTTTTTGGCTTTTAGGCTTAAAGTTTCGCATGCCAAACGAGGCCTTAGTTAATGAATGTCTTTCGTGGAAAAGCAAGTCATCGGTGATGCTAACTTGATCTACCACAATCTCGTTTTTTTTTTTGTCTTTCCTAGTTCAAGGTATAAAAAAAAAAAAAAATAATAATAATAACACCCAATTAGTATGTATTAATGTGTGTTTAGGAGCGGAAAGATTGGGTACATACCTAACATTTGCCATAGTGCACAAAGTGAGTGCCTCGAGACTTGAACCCATAACCTCAAGGTTATTAGGCAAAGGTTTAATCATTGAACCCATAACCTCTAGGTATGGTTGGAAAGTTCGATATATGACCCCAAAAAAAAATTATTTGGAGTCTTTGTTTGCCTTGTTTTTGGATGGGAGACGAATGGGGAGGAGGTGGTTGGTTGAAGATATGCTATCTTACTACATGGAAAAGGGTTTGCGGTAGTGTTGACATGCCAAAATTCAAGTTAAAAACGAAAGAAGTATTGATCTTGTATTTTCATTTCTCTCTTCACTGCAACTATTTACATGAGATTTTCCAGATTGAAAATGCATACTTTTACACCTATGCCTCTATTGCTATGTCTGTTTACGTGTGCGTTGCTGAGCTTAGAATAAAGTTTGGAAATTTTAAGATCTAAAACATTTTTCTTTTTCTATATTTCCCCACCTTCTTCAAATGCATAATGATTTCTCTAATTGTCTTTGATATCCTATCTTCAGTTCATTGGATCCAAATTTGCAAGATGAGCTCAAAAACTATCTAGTGTCCAAGGGAATCGAGGACATGTTTACCAACTTCGTCCTCCTCCACCTGCACCGGAAGGAGCAAGGTCAGTATGTGAAATGGCTACACAAATTGGAAGAGATGGTGGCAGTAGCACCTAGTGAATGATTAGACAAATTCCAAAACAAGTTTAACTTATAATACGTCCTCAAAATTTTCTATTGCGCGCACACACAATTGTCCATTGTTGTAGTAGGCAAAGAATCTTGTTAACTGAGTTAAATTTTTTTGTCATGTTGGTTGAGTTCATTACTTTGATGATTGTGTCATGTTGGTGAACATGTTGTTAGCCTATATGTCATTATTTTTACTCTGATTTAAGATGTAACTTGAGAGCATACTTTGATTGAATCGAAAAGTTTATCAATTCTGGGGGTACCTCTAAAATCAGTTGTATTTGATTTGTTCATGTTATGACTTTGCATTATTTGTTTTATTTTTTATTTTAAGTGCCTGACAAGTTTAGAATGGATCAAATTCATAGATGAAACATCAAAGGTTTTCAATTAAAGAAGAAGATAAAAACCTGCTAGTGCTATTTTCAGTTATGAGCATCTCACATTTGTAGTAGTTCATTGCTATCTAGGTTTTAAGCCTACTATGATGTAAAAAGTATCTCTCAACTAATAATTTAATCAGATTATGCTTAGATCATGAATTTGTAGATGAATTTAAAAAATAAATACATAAATAAAAAAGAAAAGACAGCGAAAGAATCTAAATTTATTTATTTAATTAATTTTTCTTTTATCTTTCTTATCTCTTGATAAATTCAAGAACCGATAATCACTTAAAATCAATTTTAACATTTGTAACTATTTTGTTGGGAAGGGTATGAAATTAAATTATAAATGTTTAATCTAATTTTTTTTTCCTAAAATAGTTGTTTTATTTTTATAATAACACATGGATAAATATTTGGGAACAATCCTCTTCACATGATACAAGTAAATTGATTTAATATTAGTAAAATTGACACTCATAAATGGGTAAATTACCATGGTATTAAATAACCACCACAACACATAAAACAACTCTTTTATTATTATTATTATTATTTAAAAACATAGTTGTTTTCAAAATTTTAATTATTTTAATTTTAAAAATAAAAACAGAACCAACCAAACAATAATTTTCTTTTTATATGAACAAACAACAAACTTTAAAGACCTATCTCCTCGTGTCACAGAGCGGTATACTCCCAAACCTCACGGTGGACGTTGTAAATTCAAACACCATATGGGGCATAAGGGGTGCTCCCATTTTCCTTTGGGATAATTACAAAAAAAAATTATATAAATTTAAAATAATTGCGAAAGATAGAAGTATAAGATTTAATTGCACAATCTAATGTATAAATTGTTTGTATTTTCATCATATTACAATTATTTTGTATTTGTTTTATCAGAAATGATAGAGACTCATTTTTTTCTTGACCCCCACAACCTGTACAGACATATATCAGTGAGTGATAGGAGAAAAAAAAAAAGTAAAAAGTTGGCCAATCCCAATACATTGGGGTTGGCAAGGATTAAGAAAAAATAGAGTCTCCACCTTTTTCCTGTTTAATTTTATTTTTTTTAACAATTATCCATTTTCCCTTTCTCCTTCTCCTTTTGATATAAGTTAGGATAGGCTCTAATGATTGTAAAATAAATAATAATAATTATTAAAAAAAGAACACACACAACAACAACAATAACAACAAACAAAGAAACAAACAAGGGTTGTAACCTTACAACAAAATAAATCTTGAATTTTTAACTTTGTAGTTTAAACTTTAATCTTTTAATTTATTTTTAATCTAAATTATTTGTCTATTTTAATTAAGTAAAACTAACAAAAAAGAAAGTTATTTTAGTCATTAAACTGAACAAAAAATATATTTTAAACATTTTCTGTATACCTAAATTGAATATAATGATTAAAATGTCGTTTTTTCATCAATTTAGTTAATGGAAATAGGCAAATATTTGAAATTAAAAATAAATCAAAAAATATAATTTCAATTGATAAAATTAAAATTTTATTTTGTGACAACTCAAACTCTAATTTTTTTTATATTTATAATTAATTAATAAAAATTAAAATAAATAAATAAATAAAATGAGCGATCCAGCCCAGGCCCAAGTTGGATCATTAATCCATGTGCTGCTGATCTAATATCAATATGATTCTCTTTCTAGGCTAGTCTAGTGTAGTCTAGTTACTTAAGCGAAGAATCGAAGAAGACAACTGTTGTGGCTTAAGCACCGGCGATCTTGGAGGACTACTCAGCTGACTCCACCATTGTTCTTCACGGACCCAAACTAGCTAACCGCAGGTATAATTTTCCAATCCCACAAACCCAATTCAAATTCAAACTGCTAAATATGAAAATTTGTAATGAAGAAGACCATCAAAATTCGATTTGGGTGTTTGTTAAAATGCCCAAATGAAACTTTATTCCTCCATATTCATATGCTGCTTTGCTTTGTATGAACTATACATGTGAATCTGCATTTGAGATGTTGAAAGGTAGTTTACTATATACTGTGTAGTAGTACCCAGTCACAACCATGGGAAAAACCCAAGTTCAACCCACTTGTTTAAGCTCTTTTGTTCATATGATTTTGGCTGATAAATTAGGTGCACATCTGATCTGATTATCTGGTCTAACTTTGAAAATTGATTATCAAGGCTTGATGACATGTTCTTCATATAGAAATTGGACTTGGTTAGGAATCTACAAAGGTCGCATTTCAAGTGGGTAAAAAATCAGTTCTATTAGAGCATCTTCAATGCTTACTCTTTTTTTTCCATCAAATTTGAGTAAAGATTTGAGTTAAAGCTTCATTTGATATCAAGCGTTCCAACGCTAAATTTTCAATTTTCATCAAACAACCGGTTGACTGGGAGGATGACCGGGAGGATGTCTGGACGGTTGACCGGGCTAGTGTAAATTTTCTTCAAATTTTTCCCAATCCGGTCGTCCAACCGGTTGTCCAGCTAGTCATCCACCCAATTGACCTGACCGATCATCCATCCGGTTGTCCACCAACGGTCACCTGTGAGATTTGATGAAACGATAAATGCTCTCTTGATTTGATGAAAAAAAATAGGGCTTTCTTCATTTGATACCAATTTGGTGAAACAGTTGGAACACCGTTTTCACCAAATTTTCATCAAATTTAAATTTGATAAAGGATTTGAGTCTGGGTTGGAGATAGTCCTATAATGATACTGTGGGAGAATATATGTTGAAACTTGTTGGCTGATTTTAGGGAATGTTTAAAACTTTAGAAATATACATCTTCAGAAAAATAGAATCAGCCTTCTAAATAAATTTTGGTCCAAATGGTTGAGAAATGGATTGTGCTTGGTAAGAGTTCTTGGTTTGTTTGCAATTTTATAACTGGAGCAAAAAGCATGCCTGGTAATTTTTTCAACTACAACTCTGTGATTTTTATTTTATAATGTCTAAGAGCATCTCCAACGGAGAACCAAATGTTTCATCAGATTTAAGTAAAAAAGTAGCAATTTCCTTCATTTGATACTTATCAAATCTTTTTATCAAATTTTTATTTTTATTTTTTGGTTTGAACCCTTTTTGAACTTTTGAACTCTTTGGAGGCAAAAAAATATATATTTTTTTTTTTGTTTGAACCTTTGAACTTTTCATCTCTGATTTTGTGAAATTTGGTGAAATGCTTTGCTTGTACTCAGTTTGGTGAAAGATTTGCTGAATTCTCGATTTGATATTGATTTGGTGCCACCGTTGGAGCCTCAAAAAGTGAGTTTTTCATCAAATTTCAAATTTGATGTTGGATTTGGTTCTCCGTTGGAGATGGTCTAAGAGGACACTATCTTCATTTGGTTTTCGTTTGCTAGATGTCACTTGAATATGAAAAAATTAAGCTGAAGCCAACTTTCAGAACTGTTAGAAACACAAATAAATTTATATGAGATGAACTAGACAAGTGTGATCACCTTTTGAAATTATGGCCAACCACATTGAAAACTCTAAGAAACATGTGGCATCATTGCAGTCTGGTATGTGTTTGAAGACCTTAGAATTTAGAACAGGACAAAACCAATGAATGATCTAGAAAAAAAATAGTTTGGCAATCTTCTGAAGAGAGCGAACCATATCAGAATAATACTAATTCTTCCTTTGCTGAAGCAAATATTGAAAAGTGAAACATACAAGTAAGCTTAGTAACAGAAATTAGTAAAAGGATATGAAACTGTTCGCTAGTTTTTCCACTAGGATGAGTAAATTTGTTGACATCAAAGCATAGTGAAACCATAGCAAAAAAACAGTGACATTTTAACTAACAAGGTTTTATGTGCCAACTACTTGACATTGCTGGATAAATAAATATTTACCCTTTAGTCTAAAAGGGCATATCCTCTGCCAAACACAATTATGTATTTCTCACTACCTCAACCTTTGTTTATTTGGCCTTTTTCTTCTTCTTGTTGTGCTTATGAAGTTATGACCTACATTCAAGTCACTCACCACTGGTATTTCATTGCACTAGATCAAAATCAACCATCTTGAATTGCTTTTTGCCGTCTTGTCCCAGAATTATGGCCTATCTACCTTCACTAATGCATTATTTTGTCAATTACTTGTCTTCAATTCACTCTGATCTCTCAACACCCTCAATTTCGTATTATCTTGATAAGTTTAAAGGGTAAACAACTCATGTTCACAACTTCATAAAATAATATCATAGAATGGTAAAAGAGTTGATTGGTTGCAAAAGGATTTTCACTATAATACTGGGTACAATATGCTAACTTATGTATTAAAAAAAAAACATACCTAAAAAATTGTGCCCTTGTAATCAAAGCTTGGAGGTTTTGTGATCAATTGCCTTCCAACACAACCACCTAAATTTTATAACACCCATCTACAACAAAATAAAAATAAAAAATCGATATATCTCTCATCCATGTGGCTTTCCTACTTCTCTCATTGTCATTTACTCATTTGAACTTGGAAAGGACCTATGTTACATGGAATTGGGTACGTGTATTGGGTGCGGGTCCAAGCATCAGATCCTCCGAAAATTCAGTATGGGTACGCAGATATGTCCTGAACACTTATATGTATTATATCTGGTATAATATTCTTAGATAAGATAATGTAAATTAATTAGAAATGTTCTTAAAATTTAATATAATTTAGGAAAAATATGAAATTTTTGTCTCCCATCCTTGTGAAAGGCAATAAAATTTTCTTTACTAGCAATGTGAGCTTCTTGATTTTTGAACATCATATACAATTTGAAGATCCAAGTGTCTAAATTAACTACGACCATAGTTTTAAAATAGGTTTCAACCCTTATGTAATGTCATTACATAACCGTATGGGTTTTAAATGTCGGCCGTGACTTATCGGGATTTTGCACTCCGATACCATTATTCATAGATATATCGACTGATAGTGTCCTATATTGATCAATATATGATCCATATCTTCGATATTGATGCATATCCGATCCCGTTATTCAAAATCATACCGCCATCCTTATAACAGCTATAGTGGTGTGATTGAAAATCACAGTTGTAATGGCGCTTGGTTCCATTTTTCCAAAAACACTTTTCAGAAAATTCTATTTTCTTATTTTTCGTGTTTTTTTGTTTTTCCTAAATTTTTTTAAATATTTTAAGCAATTTTTTTTACTTTTTAAACATACCTAACATAAATATACCTAAAAAGTAAAAAATTCGTGAAAAAAACCTTTTAAAAATTCATTAAATATCAAAAATACAAAAAAAATACGAGAATTCAGTGCATTTTTTGTATTTTTATGTATTTATTAATTTTTTAAAATATTTTTTCACAAATTTTTTACTTTTTAGATACATCTGAATAAGGTGCATCTAAAAAAATTTTAAAAAAAATGTTTAAAATTTTAAAAATATTCACTAAAAACAAAAAAAAAATATAAAAACCAAAAAACTCAATTTTAAAAAAACTTAACCCAAAAAACTCAAACCAAACACACTGATTGTTTATAACATTCATAAAAGGCTGTTACGCCACTGTTATGCCTCAAATTGACTATTTTTCTCTTCTTTTTTTATTTATATTATTTTATTTTTTCCAATTGCCAAAGTCATTCAAAAATAATACAAATGTTGTTTTGTAAAAAAAATAAAAGAAAAAATTACTAAAAAAATAAAAAAAAAAAAACAACAACAACAACCAGGGTTTGTCCTTATAACAAAATAAACCCTAAATTTTTAATTTTATCAATTTAAATCCTAATATTTTGATTTGTTTTCATTCCAACTATTTGTCTATTTTCGTTAAGCAAAATCAACAAAAAAGATAGTATTTTAGTCATTACACTTAATGAAAATGGTATATTAGACATTTTATGTACACTTACATTGTGTTTAATGACTAAAATACCATTTTTCTATCGGTTTTGCTTAACGAAATAGGATGATGATTTAGATTGAAAACAAATCAAAATATTAAGGTTTTGACAAAATAAAAAAACAGGGTTTATTTTGTTACAAGAATCAAATTCTCTCTTCTTTTTTTCTTTTTTTTTTTTTTAATTTTCCCAAAAATTAAATACCAATGTTGTAGAAAAAATAAATAAATCTACATACTTTGTGCATCTAATATTTCAATTCTACAAGATTTATGTTACTATCATGGTTAGATAAGCTTAGGTTTTCACTCTTTTTTTTTTTTTTTTCCTCTCTCAAAAAAATGTTTCTATTATTTTTTTATTTTTTTTATTTTTTTTCCCCTCTTGATTACTTATTTGGTTTTAGGTTAAATTTGCTAACCAATGCTTGTATATCGTGTATGTACTTCTTTATTAGTATGTTGGGCTATAACACTATAGATATATGTTTATGATCCTATGGCTTTTAATATCATATATGTTTCATTTTTTATTTCTATAACAATAGAAATATTATCCATGTGTACAATCAATAAAATAAATAATATTAAATACATCTAATAAAAAGAAAAATCTCAGTGGCTACCTAAAACTCATGTAAAAATTAGTGCATATATTACATTGTTTAAAAACTAAACAAAATAATTTAAAAACCTACAAAATATGATTGTGAAATAAAAACAAGCGTATCGGTAAGTTTTCCGGAGATTGTGTGAAGAAAAATTTCATAACTCAGGTTGCTGCCATGCCACCATTACACTACAGGTTTTACACCCCACAAGTGCATCACCGGTGCTGTCGTTGCTGCCGCTAGTTTATTTAGAACCTACGCTTGAAAGAGGACAAGATTCATGTATGTTATGCTTGCAATCTATGAAGCACGGATACTTCAAAAGGTCGGATACCGATACTCCTCGGATAGATACTTCTTAAAAGTATCGGATACTTCTTAATTAATTTTTTATTAATTTTGAAGTATCGGATACTTAGTTTTGAAGTGTCGGATACTCGAAGTTACATATTACTTATAATATTTTGTTTAGTTCTTTGATAAGAGGAATATAGTGAAAGTTAAAGTAATAGAATTTGTCAAATTGATGTATCCTTGTTGTCTCTCTCACTTCTCTCTCGCTTTGTCACTCTCTCATTCTTTTTTGGTGTTGGCATATAAGGATGATGTTTAATTTGCATTTTTTTTTTTGCTTTTAGTTTTGGATGTTTTATGAATGTTTGAGTATTTTTAGGTTAATAAGAATCCCTCTCTTTATTTATTAATTTACTTTAAGTTTTATTTTTATGCATATTACATTATTAAAATTATAAAAAAAAAATTTATGAATGTATCCCGTATCATACTTTTCAAATTTTGATATATCGCCATATCCACATCCCCATATCACCGTATCCGTATCCGTGCTTCCTAGGCTATCATTGATGACTTAAAAAAGTATATTTACTGAAATTTTCATTTAAGAATGGTTTTTTAGCTTTAGCTAAGGTCTTGTGATATTCACTGATGAAGGGGAACAAGTTGAAGCTATTAATCTTGAAGACTCTTAGTTTTATAGGAATCTTTCTTCTTTATCAAGTTGTCTTTTGCTTTAGGTTTTATTTTTATGCATACTGCATTACTAAAAATTGTTAAAATAATATTTTATCCCATCCTAGTTTTTCAAATTTATCCGTATCGTATTGTATCCGTACCCCGTATCCGTATCCGTGCTTCTTAGCTTGCAATAAACTGATTTTAAGTAGGTTTTATTATTTCCTACTCTGTTGAGTTTATTGTACTGCACGTCAAAATCCTGCTTTGTCGCATCAATAACGTTTTCATCCCTTGTAGGTATTCCAAAAGTACAATTTCCATTGGTGCTTCATCATGGCTCTGACTGTCTAATTGGGTGGTTAAAGCTAAGTTGAAGGCCAATAGTTGGAAGTTGTTTGAGAGGGCCTGTGTTTTCTAGATCAAACGATGCAATGGAAGTTTCAACTACCTTGCAGTCATATGGTTCCAGAGCCCAGGGATGGTGTTTTATTATGCTAGGCTCCATGTCCTTTTTGGGCTTTCTCAGTGCTGCAATTGTATCCAGATTTCTTCCAGTATCTGAAAATCACATTGCAATAGCCATTAGAAATGATAGGTAATGTTCCATTGCTTCAACAGATATCATATCATCCTATGCGCTATTACTGAAAGGAAGTGGGTTGTTCCTTCTCATATTACATAGCAACATTTTCCAGTTATTTCTGATGGTATTCCACAGTATTGTTTCTAAGTGACTCACTTGTTAGTCCTTGCAAACTTAATGGCACTTTTGTGATTCATCTACTATATGTTAAAGACTAGGCAAACACTGTAAGGTGCCATTGATAAGCAGCAATATGCACCGTACCAAAAAAAAAACTCACGATTTTGTCTATAAAAGCTTCTTCATGATGCTGCACAATTTTTTATCCAACTGCTTTATCTTCTTCATTATTGTGGAAGTTGAAAAAAATATATATTGCAAATGTTGATGTACTGCTTGGTTGGTTTGATCTTAAATTTATACGGTAGGATGAAGAAAGTAGCATGGCTAGTTCTTTTTGGCTCATTGCTTATGACAAGCCATGTGGCAGCTTGGGTTGGGGAGACCACCGACTGCATTGTCCCAGTATGCATTTACTATGTTGTGCCACTAATCTATGTTTTGCCACTTTGTTGTGTATTATTTCTTAGAAACAAAGTGAATCTACCCAAGTTGGTTTTCTGTGAACATTGTTCACTTGGACTTCACTATATCTCTTGATTTTGCTTGAATTTGTTAAAATTGCTAATTATGAGCAGTTACTGTAATCAACTAGCATTGACCTATGTCTCATTCTGCTTTTGGTTATTGTAGTTGTTGCATACAAATGTTAGCTATCCTATAGCCGATTATTCTGGTTTGAGGAACTCTAATTAGGATTTAGGATTTAGGATTTGAATTGGACACAATGTCAGTCTTCAATGAAGTCAACACCAATTCACAGACTAGAAATTTCATAAAAACAATTCCCAAAATGTTGGAAAATTTATATAGGAGAAGCCAAACAGCATTTTGTTGAAACCTTGACAAACTAAGTTAGCAGTTTTTGGGTTGTCTATCACAATGAATTCTCTTGTGAGGAACTTCACATGAAAACATACAATCTTTGAAAGCTTATAGCAACAATTTAAAAACTCGGGCAGGAAAAAATACGGCGGGGCCTCATCTTTGGTTAATAATAAAAAAAAGAAATAGTATCTTTCAGGGACCCTTCCTACACATTGGTTATGCAAATATGCCAATTTAGATTTTTCCCCCCCTCCTTCCTCCCTCTAACATTTTCATTAATAGTGGTGATCGTCACTCCCTTAACTTGTAGCAAATGAAAATGTTCAGTTAGTGATCTGAACCACTCTTTCAGAAAGTATGACACCAAGTCATGCCATTATTGGTATGTCATTATTCAAATATTAATATTTTCATCAGAAGATGCAGTTATGGAATAGCCAAGAGTGGATAGCTCAATTAACGCCTTGTATTTGACATTTTAGCTTTCAATAAATAGAGTTGAAGATCGATTCTTTTTTCTTTTTTTTTTTCCCTTTCCCTTCTGACTTGGTTTCTTCTTTGGTTACAGATATTACTGTTTTTTGGTGCCCTTGACGCTTCCTATCATCATCGTTGCTGTATATTTTCATTGGCTAAGCATGAAATTCTTCAAGCATGCATGAGTGCTCCATCTCAACACACTATTGTTTTTCAAGCAAGCTTGTTGCTTGCTATTGTCGGTCTTCATTGCATCTCATAACTCTTTTGAATACCAAGTAAGAAATGTATTTCCATATAATCTTGTAGCAAATGAAAATGCTCATTTAGTGATCTGAACCACTCTTTCAGAAAGTATAACACCAAGTCATGCCATTATTGGTATGTCATTATTCAAATACTAATATTTTCATCAGAAGATGCATTTATGGAATAGCCAAGAGTGGACAGCTCAATTTGATATATGTGGGGGTGACTTTGAATGACCAAGGATGGAAATTGGACAAGAAAGTTCTATATGCTATGCATATGATAGTGGCTGCTTACTACTCCTTTCATTTTTGATAAAACACTTCAAATCTTCTATGTTACAAATTCTGCAGATTCTCTTATCTTTGCTAACTCTTCTATTTAAACACCTTAGCTTTGATATTAACGCCCTCTCTTCCTCGTACATCAGAACAAACTTCGCCAGAGTTGACCGCCAGCTCTCTTCCCACAGTCCTATCTGTCACGTCAAAAAACAATCTACACACATTTGAGTGAACTATCCGCAATTATCGGTATACTCTTCTAAGGAGTACAACATTATATACCGATACAATCAATTAAAAAAAAGACAAAAAATGAGGGACGAAACAATGTACCAGAAAATAACATCACCACAATAGCTATCCCACTATAAAAGCATATTCCTCTCTGCCATCAAATGTTTTTTGGTACAAAATAAATAGCAAAAGTGGCCCGTAGGTAAGGACGAAGATTTCTCTTTCAAAATAATTCAAAAGTATAATCATTTTTTCGCCTTTGCTTTATGTCAATCATTCTAAAAATATTTTTACTTTACAACCACGCAAGCGACCACAAACGTGACATGTGTATAGCACTATCCGGCAAAGAAATCAAAAGTAATCACACCACTTACATCTGGACCAGGGTGTGACTTTGTTTTTACCTCATCCATACATGTGTCCACAAGTACATGAATGGACGACCCAGATCAGCCGGAAGGGGGGGCGGCGCTAGTAATATTAATCAGCGGCCCCCAATCAAACCAACTCACACCATTCACCGCAGGTTTTTTAACTAATAGGGAGTCCCTGTACGACTGGTGTGAGTTTAATGTTTACAGCTACAAAATGCCTCGCCAAGCCTCTTTTTGTTTCTATGCCAAAAATATTTTCCTTACCTACCCACAAAGCCCTTGCCCAAAAGAACAACTCTTAGAACTTCTCCAATCCCTTCTCTAACTAGCCTATTAGGCATACTACATGTCGCAAGGGAGCTCTATGAAGATGAAAACCCTCACTTTCATGCCATGGTTCAATGCACAAAGAAGATCTAAACCTCCAACCAGAGATTTTTCGATCTCATTGGAACTAACGGGAGGATCAATCATCTAAATATAGAAAAACTCCATTCTCCAACAATAAGTCCACAGAATATACAAAAATGCGGTGATTTTATAAAATTGGGAGAATTTTCATCCAAGGGGAAAAGTCCCACGAAGAATAAAGACGAATTCTGGCAAGGAATACTTGCAGAAGCAGAAACGGAGAAACAATTCTTTGCACTCTGCAAAAAAAGATGTCCTATTGATTACGTCACAAAATACCCCCAACTAAAAACATTTTCGAAGGATCATTACAAACGAGAGCGGCCCCCATATACAAACATCTTTAATTCATTTCCTTTTTTAAATGAAGAAGTAAAAAAATGGGTAGAAATAATTTTTTGTTTGTAAGTCATAATTTTGTAAAATACGAACCATGTCAAAATTATTATTTCTCTATTTATAGTGAAGACGACAACTTTAGATTAGGGATACATAGGAATAATATGCACGATTTATATACTGCAAAGAAAGATGTCACACCGATTACATCACAAAATACCCCAAATTAAAAATATTTTCGAGGGATCATTACAAACGAGAGCAGCCCCTATATACTAGCCCCTTAATTCATTTCATTTTTTAAATGAAGAAGTAGAAAAATGGACAGAAAATAATATTTTGTTTGTAAGTCATAAAATACGAACTATGTCAAAATTGTTGTTTCTCTATTTACAGTGAAGACAGCAACATTAGATTAGGGATACACAGAAATAATATACACGGTTTATATACTAAAGAAGAACTCTCATCCTCCTCCTCTGATAACAGGATCCTAAATAGTGACCCATCTGCCCAATATCCTTCTAGCTCGAATGACCTTCAAGAACAGGAAAAATCGCTTGGGCCAGAAGTCTCGGACGACACAACTATTACTCCGGCAGAATAAGTTTCAAGGACTATGATCAAGACGCCGTCTACACCGTCATAGACGACATCAAATACTCGACAGTCCTTACCAAACTAATGAAGAATTTAGTAAGTTGCCAGAGAGACTTCCATGTATTTGTTAAATTCCAACCAGATCTCACCATTAGAGGAGGAATTCCTTATATTATATTAGCTAATGGAGACAGTAGTTGGTTAGATGTAATGTCTCCAAAAATGAGAGAATTGTTTGATGTAAATATAACCACTGTTATAATTAATGAAAATTTTTATTAATTTTATTTATGGAACCATTTAAACTTTTTATTTACTTACTACATTTGTCTTATCGTCAACTATACATCTTTAAAGTCATCACAATTTTTTACACACATTACATTTTGTAAAACATCAGAAAATTCTACGGGATCCATAACAACTGATTCTCTCCAATCAATTTCCTCTTTCTAGCACCAACCTTCGAAATCGATGGACCAGGATCAACATCAATAGTACCATCACCACATTTGTGTACATCAATCTCAAACAAACTCAGACAACCTCTACGTTCATGAATAACTGAACCACTTTCCCTAAAACTCCTAACAACAAATCTCTTTGCCTTTCCGGTAAACCCACAAACATAATTCGTGTAAGAATCAGAATAGACTTGGTTGGAGCACAATGCCAAATATCAACATTATCATTAGTATATTTTTTAGATAACACAACAATAAATAGGGTCCTCATCTGCGAATCTTTTGTCATTTCACTCGTAGAATACTTCAAATACCCATTCATTTTACAATAAGTAATCTCTCTTTTAATGTTCGAATTTTCAAGTCGATACTTCACCATCCATAGCACCTGTTTGTTGTTAATGAAACAATAACCATTCCCATAATAAACTGATTCGCACTGACAGTCCACAGGGAAAATAAAGTAAGCCTACAAACTGTCATTACCATCTAACCTCATATCATACACATTTACTCTGACCAACCCACTGGCATTGGGTGCGCAAAGGGGGAATATTTATCAATATTTTATCAACCTTAATACTATTTTATTTGTATCTCAACCTCAATTGAAAAAATAAATTAGGTAACACAAGTTTAATACAATTGAAATCACTTGCTGAAACACTTTCAATAACACCAATTTTTATATCGTCTACCTCTATTCACCTGAATATTACAAAAAAAAATACATAAATTTATAATGCTAAACAGTTTTAAAATACATTTGACTCCTTAACGTAATTTTGCATTCTTTTCCACTAACAATAGTAGCTACTAAATATATGGCGCCCTTCTGAATACTTTCAACATTTTCCAATAGCGTATCTTTGTAGTCCGTCCAAACATCAACTAGGAAGAACCGGTCCACAACTTCTATTTCGTAACGAACATACTCTCTGTCTTTCCCACCAATGAGCTTGAATCTCATTTTCTTTAGCATCCGAAACCTATCGGACTGGTTAGGATCAACAATCCAAGTCTCAAGATTACCCTTACCAACTCCAATAAATATCTTGTTAGGTGTGGGAACGGAATCTGATGGACTATTATCACTTATGACGAAAAACAATACACGGTGGACCACAGCTTCCTCTTTAGCCTCTTATCCCAATTGAACATTCCTAATTAATTTTATACCGTTAACCACGATCTTGTCTGATTGAAGGTCACATCTTTTATTACCCAACTCAATACCATTAAGCAATCTCGCCATATCATTATTATCAAATTTAACGTCCCTTAATTGTTCGTCGTACAGTTGCAACTTCCTTACTCCTTTCTTAGTTTTCTTAATATATCGGGGAATATTCTGAACATACGCGAATGTACGCTACCTTAAAAGCTGTACGACTACGGTAACTCAGCTTATATCCATTGGCCGCTGATGTCCTTGATCTCCGGTACGTAAGGGGAGTCCGATAGTGGCTGCTTAGTACTCCTTCCATTTTTGGTAAAACACTCCAAATCTTTTATCCTACAAATTTTGTAGATTCTTTTACCTCTGCTAACCCTTTTATTCAGACACCTTAACTTTGATATTAACGCCCTCTCTTCCTCGTACACCAAAACAAACTTCCTCGGAGCTGACTGTCGTCTCTCTTCCTACAGTTCTATTTGCCATGTCAAAAAACGATCTACACACATTTTAGTGAACTGCCTGCAATTGTCAGTATACTCTTCTAAGAAATACAACATTGTATACCAATACAATCAACAACAAAAAAAAGACAAAAAAGAAGGGACGAAACAATGTACCATAAAACAATATCACCACAATAGCTATCCCACTGCAAAAGCATATTCCTCTTTACCATCAAATGTTTTATGGTACCAAATAAATAGCAAAAGTGACCCGTGGGTAAGGACGAAGGTTTCCCATTCAAAATAATTCAAAGTATAATCATTTTCCCGCCTTTGCTTTATGTCAGTCGTTATGAAAATATATTTACTTTAAAACCATGCAAACCACCATAAACGTGACACGTGTATAGCACTATCCGGAAAAAGAATAAAAAATACTCACATCAATCACACCTGGGTCCGGGTGTGACTTCTTTTTAACCCTATCCATAAACTTGTCTACAAGTACATGAATGAACAGACCAGATTAGAACCGGGGGAAGGGGGGTGCTAGCAATATTAATATAGCACCCCCGCAGTCACACCAACTCACACCATTCATACCAGGTTTTTTAACTAATAGAGAGCCCTTGTACGGCTGGTGTGAATTTACTATTTACAACTACAAAATGCCTCGCTAAGCCTTTTTCTGTTTCTATGCCAAGAATGTTTTTCTCACCTACCCATAATGCCCTTGCCCAAAAGAACAACTCTTAGAACTCCTTCAATCTTTTCTCCAACTAACATGTCAGCCATACTACATACTTGTTGCAAGGGAGCTCCATGAAGATGGAAACCCTCACCTTCATGCCATGGTTCAATGCACAAAGAAGATCCATACCTCCAACCAGAGATTTTTTGATCTCATTGGAACCAACAGGAGGATCTATCATCCAAATATAGAAAAACTCTATTCTCTAACAACAAGTCGACAGTATATACAGAAGACAGCGATTTCATAGAATGGGGAGGATTTTCATCCAAGGGGAAAAGTCCCTCAAAGAACAGACACGAACTCTGGTGGGAAATACTTGCAGAAGCAAAAACAGAGGAACAATTCTTTACACTCTACAAAGAAAGATGTCCCACCGATTACGTCACAAAATACTCCTAATTAAAAACATTTTCGAGGGATCATGTAGACCGCCCGAACTTCCTCTGCGCGCCCCCCTTTCAGAGAGGGCGCGGATTTGGGTTCTAGCTACTAGAGTTTGGACTCTTGTCACAGTTCTGAATCTAATCTCACAAAGTGCAATGTAAGACTGATAAATCACCAAAGAATCCAAATCTGACAATTGGTTTTGAAAAATCAATTTTAATAAAAAAATGCCAAACATGGACTACTTTGCCAGATTTCAGAGTAGCCACCTAAATATTTTGTTTTGGGAAATTTAGGAAACCCTGACTTGTGCCTAAGGCCATGTGTCCGTCATCACCAAAGTTGCCTCGGCTCGAGAACTTGGGTACGAGAGGGAAGGTCTTGAAATGAGCACCCCCGCTCGCCCGATTAAAGATCGGCCTCTACTAAACATGATATGTTGTTTTTGAAAACACATGTGTTCTTGTTCTAATTATTAAGCTAACATTACTACGTGATGCGCACAGCATACAAGTATAGACTCAATCGCAAGAATTGGAACAAAATATTTTATGTTTGTTTTTCGAAAAATGGTTTGAAGTTGCTACCCTCAAGTAGGCTAAAATGCGGATTTGCTACCCTCAAGTGGGCTTAAAACATGATGATTTGCCACTCCAAGTGGACTTAAAACTCACATTTTGATGAATTGTTCCAATTCAAGCAATGAAGCCTTCATCCACAGGCATTCAAGCAGTTTAGCATATAAGCACATAGCCTTATGGCAAGCATGCTATCATGGTAACACTCAAGACATGCAAGTGTGCTAAAGCGTAACCACTTATAGTGTACTCCGAGCCAAAACAGGAAACTAGTTAGAAATATGCATGATCCTAACTATGTCAAGGTACCTAATGCAACACATGCAAAATGCAACTAAATAGGCTTGGCTACCTAAGATGGCATATGAATGCAACACTTGATACATGTATTCAAATAGGTATTGAAATACAATGCAGTTTGAATGATGCGCAGAGCCCGGTGCATGCAATACAAATTAATGATGCATGCATGCAAAGCATAAGGATGCTAATCAAAACATGTCCCTAAAACTAACCATCAAAAGCTGGGGGTTGGAAGACATGCACACACACACGCACCCTTATTACGACATTATGCCCTCTCGAAGGAGGGTTCGAATGAATAAGAGCTATGCTAAGCTACTTATTACAAATCAACTAATTAACTATACTAAGCTAATTAATTACAAACCGAATTGAAACTAGCTATACTAAACTAATTAGAATATTACAAAGATGAATTGAATTAGTTAAACACATTGACTAATTAATTACAGAAAACTAGCAAATTAACTAACTAAGTAAAGCAGTTAAAATGGCCTCGAGGGGAGGGAAACATGCATGCTCGGTTTGCTTCGCCCAGAAATGCATTGCTTTGCCATGAGTTGTCTCTGTTTGCACTCGCGGTGACCTCAGAGCATCGAACACACTTTCAGGTTGCATCTGCCTCAAAACAAGAGCATTTTGGAAAATTTTGCTGCGAGTGGCCGGCTAGCCACTTCAACTGGTCGGCAGGCTAGTGCAAGTGGCCGGCTGGCCACTTCCCTTTCCAGAATCCCATCTTTGCTGCAACAGAGATCAACAAAGGCACAACAATGCATTTACAAGGAAATGTGTGTGCAACTACTCTCCTTATCATTTCTCAAGTTCAAAGGAGCGTAGTACTCGACTCTCAAGCCACCAGTCACGCATCTCAATGCACGATGGCCAAAAGGCCAAGCTCGCACAATGTTAGTGAATGCACAAACAACACATAAGAGCCTCCACCTCTATCATGCATGATCAAGAGTGTTGGCGACCAAGAAATGCAACACGTTTCATCACTTTGAGTATGAAACATGCCACATTCCTCGCGTTTGGATTAACGTCCGATCCAAACACAATGCAATGCAAACAACATGCTCATCTTTTAATGCTAAAGTGGCATGCTAAAACAAGAATCTAACACACAAAAAACACATGCATGACATGCTAGAAGACTTAGGCATTAAAGCTAATGAAGTACACAACATTAGGACTATGCAATACATTGCTCAATGGACTAAACCAGCCCTAAACAGACCTCATGCATGCCAAAACAGTGGCCAAAATGATCTGAAATGATAGCATGAAAGGCAAGAGAATGATGTTCATGCATTGGCTCACAAACAAGGCATAATGCTTAACTCTCAAAAGCATTGAAAGAGTGATAAACATGAGAGTACAACAAGGCTATATGCTCTGAAATTATGTGTTAAATGATGCCATATCACATAAAAATCACAAATAAGGCATCCTAGAAGACCTAAACCATAAGGCTAGTAAAAAGCACTACACAAGAAGTATGCAATACATAGCCCAAACAACCAAACCAGCTCTAGACAGAGCTCCACCATGCCAAATCAAAGGCTAAAACATGCTGACAAACAAGGCATAAGGCACAACTCACAAAAGCTATGAAAGAGTGGAATATGTGAGAGTGTGACTACGCCATATACACTGAAATCATGTGAGAAATGAGGCTAAGGCATGCAATCATCACAAGTAAAGCATGCAAAAGGCTTTGAAACTCAAAGCTAGTCAAGGCCTTTACACTACAACCATGCACAACAAGTCTCACATGGCCAAGACCACTCAAAATAGAGCTAAGGCATGCTAAAATAATAGCAAATACATGCTGAGATAGAGCTAACACCAGCTAGGATTAGAGGCATAAAGCATGATGCACGTTAGGCCTACAAGTAGGATTGCACTACAAGTACAAAAACCAAGCAAGAGGTGACCCCACCAACCAAAATCAGAGCTAAGGCATGTCAAAATAACACCAAAAACATGCTTGAACTAAGCCATAAAATAGTAGAAAAGCATGCTCATTTGATGGCCCACAAACAAGGCATGAAGACTCAACTCTCAAACACAATGAAAGAGTGATATATGTGAGAGTGAGACAATGATATATGCTCTGAATTTACATGTCAAATGATGCCATATCATGCAAACATCACAAATAAGGCATGTTAGGGGCTTCAAAACACAAGGCTAGCAAAGCTAACTATACTATAGCTATACAAAGCATGAACCATATGGCCAAAACCATTCAAAAAAGTCCTAAAGCATGCTAAATCAAAGCCAAAAACATGCTGGAGTGGAGCATACACATGCTAGAATGAGAGGCATGAAGCATGAAGCATGTTAGGCCAACAAGTAGGATTGCACTACAAGTGTAATATGCAAGAAACCAATGACCAAACCAACCAAAAACAGAGTTATGGTAGGTCCAAAAAGTCACAAAAATATGCTTGTACTAAGCTTCAAAAAGGGAGAAACACATGCTCATGTATTAGGCCACCAATACTAGCAAACAAGAATACGAGGGGATCACCCTCTCCTATTTTGGACCACAAGAATAACTTTTTACCACTAAAATTCCTCTGAGTTTCAGTGGTTAAAAGGCCAAGCAAAAGTCAATACAAAACTATGGAAGATGGCTCAAAAAGCTTAACAAGCCAAAGAGCAAAAGAGGGGAACCACCCCCCCTAACTACATAAGGCTCAAACCAAAACTTTAAAGCCTTAAAAAAAATAGAGTTTTTGATAGGCTAAAATCAGCCTCAAAGTAGCATGCAAATGTGGAATAACACTTAATTAAAAGGGGCTAGTCTCTTACCCTTGAAGAACAATGGCAAGACAGCAACTTCAGCAATAACTTTGGACCAAAACCAATGCTAAGACCTCAAAACAAACTCCAAGGGACCTCAGCTCCAAAGAGAAGGTGTTTAAGTAGGTGTTTATGTGCAAGAGTGTGAAGAAACAACACTTCTAGGCACAATAGCACAATATAGAGATAGAGAGTGAGAATTCTAGAGAGAGGGAGATTTTTTGCTCTGAAAAATCTGAACCCTCAAATAGGGGGAGGAAGCTCCCCTTATATAGAGGAGACAAGCAAAAGGCTTGCTCCATCCCTCCATACACGTGTATGGAGGATGAGTTCCAATGAGCCACAACTGGCTCAAAAGATCTGAAAATATCTAAAAAGGAGAAAAAGTGACTGCCGGCCAGTTAAGGTGGCCGGCCGGCCACCCACCTCCCCTAGCCAGCCGGCCACTCCAAGTGGCCTACAAGGGAGAAAAGTGGCCGGCAAATGCCAAAAGTGGCCGGCAGCCCTTCCCCTCCCTCAAGCAAAGGGGCAACAAGGTTTGGCCCGAAAACCAAGGCCAAAACACAAAGTGTTAAGAGGCTCAAAGACAAGGCACTCAGCCGAGACCTTCGGGCACTCGAAACAAGCACAAACATGCGCAATCATTGCGTGCACAAACGATGACGTTTGAGTCTTAAGGTCGGTCAAAAATGGGGTGTCTACAGATCATTACAAATGAAAACGACCCCCATATACTAGCCCTTTTTAATTCATTTCCTTTTTTAAATGAAGAAGCAAAAAAACAGACAGAAAATAATATTTTGTTTGTAAGTCATAATTTTGCAAAATACGAACTATGTCAAAATTGTTGTTTCTCTATTTACAGTGAAGACGACAACATTAGATTAGGGATACACATGAATAATATACACGATTTATATACTAACGAAGAACTGTCCACCACCTCTGATAACAGGATCCTGAATAGCAACCCATCCGCCCAATATCTCTCTACCTCGAAGGACCTTCAAGAATAGGAAAACCGTCTGGGTCAGAAGTCTTGGACGACACAACTACTTCTCCGACAGAATAAGTTTCAAGGACTACGATCAAGACGTCATCTACAATGTCATAAACGACATCAAATACTCGACAGTCCCTACCGAACTAATGAAGAATCTAGTAGGTTGCTAGAGAGATTTCCATATATTTGTTAAATTCCAAACAGATCTCACCATTAGAGAAGGAATTCCTTGTATTATATTAACTAATAGAAACAGTAGTTGGTTAGATGCAATGTCCCTAAAAATGAGAGAATGGTTTGATGTAAATGTAACCATTGTTCTGATTAATGAAAAATTTTATTAATTTATTTATGAAACCACTCAAACTTTTTATAATTACTTACTACATTTCCCTTATCGTCAACTTTTACATCTTTAGAGTCATCACAATTTTTTACACTTATTATTACACAGAAAAAGAACTCTCCTCCTCTTCTGATAACAGAATTCTGAACAGCAACATATGCGCCTAATATCCCTCTATCTCGAAGGACCTTCAAGAATAGGAAAAACCGCCTAGACCAGAAGTCTCGGATGACAGAACTACTTCTCCAGCACAATAAGTTTCAAGGACTACGATCAAGACGCCGTCTACAATGTCATAGACGATATCACATACTCGACAGTCCCTACTGAACTAATGAAGAATTAGTAGGTTGTTGAGAGACTTTCATATATTTGTTAAATTCCAACTAGATCTCACCATTAGAGGAGGAATTCCTTATATTTTATTAACTAATGGGGACAATAGTTGGTTAGATGCAATGTCCCCAAAAATGAGAGAATGGTTTGATGTAAATGTAACCGCTGTTATGATTAATAAAATTTTTTATTAATTTTATTTATGTAACCACTCAAACTTTTTATTTACTTACTACATTTCCCTTGTCGTCAACTATTACATCTTTAGAGTCATCACAATTTTTTACACTCATTACATTTCGTAAAACATCAAAAAATTCTGTCAACTGATCATTTCTGATCAACTTCCTCTTTTCTAACACCAACCTCCGAAATCAATAGACCAGGATCAACATTACTAGTGCCATCACCACCTCTGCATACATCAATCTCAGACAAACTCAGACGACCTCTGCGTTCATGAATAACTGAACCACTTTCCCCAAAACTCTTAACAAAAAATCTCTTTGCCTCTCCGGTAAATCCATAGACACAGTCCGTGTAAGAATCGGAATAGCCTTGGTGTAACAACGCCCGCGGGGGACCTCGCTACAGTTCGGACTCGATTTTGTTGCGGTTCTCAATCTTGAACCAAAGAGTCCAAATCCGGCAAATCGTTTTGAAGGAAAACAGATTTTTTTGAAAGAAGTGCCAAACATGGACTGCTTTGCCAGATAACAGAGTCGCCACCTAAATATTTTTTAAATGGGAAATTTAGGAAACCCTAACTCGGTGCCAAAGGCCACGTGTCCGTCATCACCAAAGTTGGCTCGGGAACTTGGGTACGATTGGGGAAGGTCACATCGTGAGCACGACCGCCTCTACTAACCATGATATCTGTTTTTGAAAACTTTGTGCGTTCGATTCCGATTATTAGCCTAGGTTACTATGTGATGCTCGCAGAACAAGTATAAATGGGCCGTCTGGAACGAAACATTTCATGTTTGTTTGTTTGAAAATGATGTGATGGTCTTGCGAGCTAAAATCCGGATTTGCCACCCTCGGGTGGGCTTAGAAAACAGTGATGTTGCCACTATCTAGTGGGCTTAAAACAAACATTTGATGAATTGTCCCAATTCAGATAACTCAACCTCCACCCATAGGCATTCAAGGCAGTTATATCACATAAGCATTTAGCCTCATGGTAAGCATGCTATCATGGCAACACTCACACGCGTGCAAGGATGCTAAAGCATAAAACTCACCGAGTACTCCAAGCCAAAACAGAAAACTGATTAGAAATCATGCATGATCCTAAGTATACTGTAATGCCTAATGCAACACATGCAAAGATGCAATTATAGCAGGCTCGGCTATTCTAAACATGGTATGTGAAATGCTACAGCTAACATGTATTCAACTCGGAATTGAAATACAGATGCAGTTTGTATGATGCGCCGAGCCCGGTGCGTGCAATACAGATGAATGAATGCAAACATGCTGTCATACTGTATGCTAAATGAAATATGCCCTATATCTAACCATCGTAAGCGGGTAAATAAAAGGGAGAAAGAAATGGGGGTTGGAAGACATACATCGCACTCACACACCCTTATTACAACATTGCCAGGGTCCAATAAATATACTGATCCGAATAATACAGTCCGAAATGTACAAATTCTAATTAATTGACAGATTAAACTAAGAAAGTCAGAATTGGCAGCCGAGGCGCCTTGCTTCGATAGATGATGTATGTTGGCTTCGCTGCGAAATCGGATGCCCCAATCACCTCTGTTTGCGATATTTCTAAATCTTGCGTCGGACTTTGGAAAGTTGTTGATCCTCGATTTTGCTGTGACAGAGAGCAGGAAAAGGGCATAGCAATGTATTTCACAAATATATGTATGCCTCGATCCTCGTGCCACTAATCACGCATACCGATGCATGATGGCCGAGGATAGGGGTGTGCGCGGTGCGGGTCGGTGCGGTTTGAGAGAAAAATAGAAACCGTACGGCGGGTGGCGGATTGATAAAAGTGTCACTAGAATTTGCCATTTTCCTTATCAAAAACCGGCGGTTCGGTTGGCAAATAATGGCGGATTTGCCTTGGCGGTTAGGCGGATTGGTTTATAAAAATATAATTAAAATTACAAAAATTAAATCAAAGAGAAAAAAAGACGAGAGATACTGTGATGTTAAGCATCTTGAAGCTTTCTTCGATGTAACAAGTGTAACAACAACATGATAATATCAACGACTATGCCATCGATTCATTACAAGCATCTGTGGAAGCTACAATGATCAAATACAATACATAAAATTAATATCATTCAGGTTTACAATATATTGAAAATGTTTACTATTGAAAAGTATTTAGATTGAAAAGTGAGTCGATGCAAGTTTGCAACATGGCGAAAAAAAAAAAAAAAAAAGATTGCGAATTGGAATCCAACTTTATTTTGGATTCTTGACATCTTGAATTCCCTAGTAGTAATGTAATACTATATTCTAAGGTATAGAACAACAAGCAAACTTAAGTAAAAAAAATTTTTAGAATCTTATAAAACATGATTTAATAGCGGTGCGTCGGTGCGGTTTGGAAGAAAAATAAATGGATTGATAAAAATGTCACTAGAATTTGCCATTTTTCTTACCAAAAACCGGCGGTTTGATTGGAAAATAATAACGAATTTGCCTTGGCGGTGCGGCTCGGTGCGGTTTTGGCGGTTTCGGCGGTTTCGGCGGTATTATGCACACCCCTAGCCGAGGAACCGGATTGCACAACTCAATATAGGGATGAATACATATGAATGCTATAACAAAGCCCAACTCCATCATGGGTAACCCGGAGTGTTGATGACTTGGGAATTGAGACCCGTTCCGTTACTCGGAGTACGAAACGCGTCTCGTTTCCCGTGCCAAATGCATGGTATGCATGGAATGTAACTAACACGTAATATAGCATGCACAATGCCATGAAAATGAGTAACCTCGAAATGCGTGCACACGGGTACGCAAACCGAGGTAATGCATGAATGCAATCTAAGATACAACCTAGTATGCACAATGCTGTGAAAATGAGATGAAAATAGGATGCCTCGGAAAGCGTGCACGCGGGCACGCAAACCGAGGCGATGGCATGAAATGCAAAGTCGGATAAAACCGAAGTGCCTCGAAACGCGTGCACATGGGCACGCAAACCGAGGCGATGATGAAATGAGAAAATCGGATACAACCGAAGTGCCTCGAAATGCGCGCCCACAGGCACGCAAACCGAGGCGATGATGAAATGAGAAAATCGGATAAGTGCCAAACGCTGCGTGCCTGGCGCGCCGTCGGCGATGATGAAAGAATGAAAATCGGATAAAACCGAAGTGCCTCGAAACGCGTGCCCACAGGCGCGCAAATCGAGGCGATGATGAAAGAATGAAAATCGGATAAAACCGAAGTGCCTCGAAACGCGTGCCCACAGGCGCGCAAATCGAGGCGATGATGAAAGAATGAAAATTGGATAAAACCGAAGTGCCTCGAAACGCGTGCCCACAGGCGCGCAAATCGAGGCGATGATGAAAGAATGAAAATCGGATAAAACCGAAGTGCCTCGAAACGCGTGCCCACAGGCGCGCAAATCGAGGCGATGATGACAGAAGCATGAAAATGCAAATTGGGCTTACGCCAACATGAGATAGCCTCAGCCACGCTCACATAGGCTGCCGTCGGATAAAACAGGCGCCGAAGGCGCCGAGGCAATGCAAAAATGATGCAAATGGCATAGGGAATGATATGTAAGCATGGCAATGGAATTTCAGCACCTAAATAAAGGGGAAAACAGCCCCGAAACAATTCGAAATAACACTCGAAGCATGCATTCATCCCGAAAATGTGAAATTAAGCCCCGAAATGGCCTATAGCCATGCTATACATGCAAAATATGATCATGGCAGCAAGAACAGTAGCAAGGCAGTCCCAAATATGGCATTTTTTCAGTAACAAACTTGGCCAAAATGCAAGTAGGGATAGATCAACAATAGCATGCAAAATTAGTGGCCAAAAGAGGGGTATTGAGACAAGTGATATATGCAAACTCCAAATGGACAAACTTTCTTCTACAACATTGAAGATGAGATAAAAATAAGCACAATTGCAGAAGATGACGTCCTCAAAATCAGAATACAAACATGCTATAAAATCCATGCAAAGTAGGCTTCCAAATAGGCTATATCATGAGACATGCAATGCACACACAAAATGACAAAACTTTCTTCATAAAATATGTAAAGGGGGTGAAAATAAGACCAAAACCAGTAGGGGTCGAAGTCCCAAAAACAAACACAAATAGGTCAAAAATTGCATGCAAAAATGGCACACTTGATGAAATTTGAAGGAGGTGGTATATACAATGACCAAATGAGGTTGAGCCCTTCTACAATATTGTAGAGGGGCTCAAAATGAGCACAAAACCAGTAGGGGTCGGACCCCTGAAAACAAAAGGAAATAGGCCTAAACTAGCATGCAAGATAATGGCATAAAAGCTAGGTATTGAAACAAGTATATCATAGGAGCATCAAATGAAGTTGAGCCCTTCTACAAAGTTGTAGAGGGGCTCAAAACAAGCACAAAAGCAGTAGGGGTCGGAGCCCCAATTCTCAACCAATTGGAGTATAGAAATGAATCAAGAAAAAGCCCTAAAAGTTAGTTTTGAAGACTTACCCTTGAAGACTTGTCTTTCTTTGATTCTTGGCTTTGATTTGTAGCTTCTCAACCTCTGAAATTCACTTCCTAGCTACTGGAATGGTAGTAGGGATGGTGAGGCTAGGTGTTGATGAAGAGAAGACCTAGGGACTTGGAAGCTTTTTGAGGTTTTGAGCTATGAAAATGGAGGAATTTGAAGATGATCTCTTGAGACAATTTTTTCCAACCTTGAAGAAGGAGAGGGAGGGCCCTTCAAATAGACAAAAAATGGGGTGTAAAAGGGGAGGGAAAGCACCCAATCTTTCCCTCGAAATATCCCGGATGCCGGGATATGTTGGAAAATATCAGGACAGGAAGCAGTGGCTGGGAGGTGGGGCCACCCCACACTAGCTACCTCTGGCCGGCCATGGCACAAAATTGAAGTGAAGATTTTCCGCCGACCACCATGCAGAGTGTCCTCCCAAGTGTGTAGAATAAGGTCCTGTGGGAATGAAGTCACAACATAGAGCTTGAAGGAGAGGCCCAAAAATGAAACCAATAATTGTCGGCCGACCACCATACCAAAGTGTCCTCCTAGATGTGTGCAACAAGGTTCCAAGGTCGGAAATTGGCAACAGAGTCACAACATAGAGCTTGAAGGAGAGGCCCAAAATGAAACCAATAATCTCTAACCACCATACCAAAGTGTCCTCCCATGTCCTCTGATCACAGATATGTAACTTTGGTTGGAAGAAAATACCCCAAGGTGTTCAACATTGGCGGAAGTGAAAAACGGGCTCGGAGGAGCGAAGCTATCTGGGATAATTGCTGGCCTCCCACCCCGGTGATCTTCTGGTGTTGAAACAGAGGTACCGCCAAGTTTGAACAAAAACTAATGAGAAATGAACGAGCCAAAGGATCGAAAATGGGAAGTGGTATTCGAAGTGGGTATCTGCGACCCAGTGTCCCTCGGGATGACAAACAGAGGTCGCCAAAAATCGAGAAAACCGATGCAAAATGAATGCTCGGGACCAAAACCGGCATTGGGGTCTTCTGAGCAAAAGTGGCATAGTGGGCATCGGGCCCAGGGTTCCTCGAAATGTTAAACAGAGGTCTCAAAAACCGGAGAAAGCGGATGCGAAATGAATGCTCGGGGCCCAAATCACGCGGTTTGGGGTCAAATGGGTGTGGTGTAAGTGGGCATCGGGGCCCAGTGTTCCTCGGAACATTAAAGCAGGTCTCCGTCAAAAACCGGAGAAGTCGGAGATGGTTAGGCGGTCCTCGAAATGGGCAAAATGGCCTCTGACCACGAAAAGTAGCTCGGAGATAATCTGGATCACTCCTTCCCTCGGAAAGAAAAGCAGAGAAAACGAGACAAGGTAGAAGATGGTTAAGTACTATGAGACTTCGAGCGATGCAACATTAGGTGGAGTCTTAAGGTCGGTCAAAAATGGGGTGTCTACACTTGGTTGGAGCACAATGCCAAACATCAACATTATCATTATTATATTTTTTAGATAACACAACAATAAATAGGGCTCTCATCTGCGAATCTTTTGACATTTCGCTCGTAGAATACTTCAAATACCCTTTCATTTTACAATAAGAAATACCCCTTTTAATGTTTGAATTTTCAAATCGATACTTCACCATCCATGGCACCTGTTTGTCATTAATGGAACAATAACCATTCTTATTATAAACTAATTCACACTAGCAGTCCACGGGGAAAATAAAGTACGCCTGCAAACTGTTATTACCATCTAACCTCCTATCATACACATTTACTTTGACCAACCCACTGGCATTGGGTGCGCAAAGAGGGGAATATTTTATCAACCTTAATACTTTTTTGTTTGTATCTTAACTTCAACTGAGAAAATAAATTAGGCAACGCAAGTTCAATACAACTGAAATCACTTGTGGAAATACCTTCAACAACACTAGTTTTTATATTGTCTACCTACATCCATCTGAACATTACAAATAAAAATACATTAATTTATAATGCTAAACAGTTTTAAAGTACATTTGACTCTTTAACGTAATTTTGCATTCTTTTCCACTAATAGTTACAGCCACTAAATATATGGCACCCTTCTAAATACTTCCAACATATATTTAGCGGTTGCTATTATGAGAATGGTTATTGTTCCATTAACGAAAAACAGGTGCCATGGATGATAAAGTATCGACTTGAAAATCCGAACATTAAAAGGGGTATTACTTATTATAAAATGAAGGGGTATTTGAAGTATTCTATGAGTAAAATGCCAAAAGATTTGCAAATGAGGGCCCCATCTATTGTTGTGTTATCTAATAAATATACTAATGATGATGTTGATGTTTGGCATTGTGCTCCAACCAAGGCTATTCTGATTCTTACATGGACTATGTGTATGGGTTTACCGGAGAAGCAAAGAGATTTGTTGTTAGGAGGTTTTGGGGGAAGTGGTTCAGTTATTCATGAACGCAGAGGTCGTCTGAGTTTGTCTAAGATTGATATACACAAAGGTGATGGTACTAGTGATGTTGATCCTAGTCTATCGGTTTCGGAGGTTGGTGTTAGAAAAGAGGAAGTTGATCGGAGAGGATCAATTGTTATGGACCCCGTAGAATTTTCTGATGTTTTACAAAAATGTAATAATGAGTGTAAAAAATTGTGATGACTCTAAAGATGTAATAGTTGATGATAAGGGAAATGTAGTAAGTAAATAAAAAGTTTGAGTGGTTACATAAATAAAATTAATAAAATTTTTCATTAATTATAAGTGTGGTTATATTTATATCAAACCATTCTCTCATTTTTTGGGACATTGTATCTAACCAATTACTATCCCCATTAGTTAATATAATATAAGGAATTCCTCCTCTAATGGTGAGATCTGGTTGGAATTTAACAAATGCGTGGAAGTCTCTCTGGTAATCTACTAAATTCTTCATTAGTTCGGTAGGGACTGTCAAGTATTTAATGTCGTCTATGACGTTGAAGACGGCGTCTTGATCGTAGTCCTTGAAACTTATTCTGTCAGAGAAGTAGTTGTGTTGTTCGAGATTTTTGGCCCAGGCAGTTTTTCCTATTCTTGAAGGTCCTTCGAAGTAGAGGGATATTGGGCTGATGGGTCACTATTCAGGATCCTATTATTAGAGGAGGAGGAGAGTTCTTCGTCAATATATAAATCGTGTATATTATTCCTGTGTATCTCTAATCTAATGTTGTCATTTTCACTGTAAATAGAGAAACAATAATTTTGACATAGTTTGTATTTTACAAAATTATGACTTACAAACAAAATATTATTTTTTGCCCATTTTTTTACTTCTTCATTTAAAAAAGGAAATGAATTAAAGGGGCTAGTAAATGGGGGCCGCTCTCGTTTGTAATGATCCCTCGAAAATGTTTTTAATTGGGGATATTTTGTGACATAATCGGTGAGATATCTTTCTTTGCAGAGTGCAAAGAATTGTTCCTCCAATAAGCCGGTATTTGGATCTTGGATTTGTGGACAAAAATAAATAAAAAGAAAAAAAATGGCCAACTATCCAATGCATGGACTGTATTGTGGTGGAGGTTCAAACTTTGGTATTTCTTAGATATAAGGACACACATGGCATTTCGTAATTGGTGAGGACAATTTTTGACATATTTATGCTTTTATGTGCATTTGTGTTGAAAAAAAAATAAAATTAAAATGCTATAACTTTTCACTACATAAATCCAATTTTAATAAATTCAATATTTTGGATTCATCTTTTGGTGATGTCTAAAACAATACCTATATTAAATATGAAATTATGAAGACAAAGAAAAATAACCAATTGACCTATGGCAAGACAATGCTTTTTGGGAATAGGTTAAAAGTTGATTTTTTAATTCTTTTAAAAAAATGTGCAAAAAAAAAAGTAGAGAGATGATGGGACTTAAAAAAAATCAATAAATCAATAAATTGGCATTTAATGTAATTGCTAAAGGAAGCCCACTGCAAATTTAGGGGCAGTTCAATAGAACTAGAATTTTCCTTACCATATGTACCTAATGATATGGTTTTGGGTATGTGTTTCATTATTTATGCGAAAAAGTGCATATTTATGCTCCGTTTGTTTAGACAAAAAATATTTTTTAATGAAAAATATATTCTGCGGAAAAAAATTTAGAAAATGTTTTTCAGAGAATATTTTTCTATATTTGGTGGTGATGTTGGTGGAACGAAGGTGAAGGCGGTAGCATGGTGGTGGAGCGACAGCGGTGGTGACAGTGACAGTGATAGTGGCGGTGGCCATGACGATGGTGGTGTGGTGGTGGATGTAAGAGCAGTGGTGTTGGTGTGGTGACATTTGTAAAAATTTAGTTTGAAAAATGTTTTCCACCTTTTAAAAGTGGAAAACATTTTCTATCCAAATAGGCTTTTTTTCATTGACCATGAATTTATTTATTTTTTTGACTTCCGTTTTCCATTGTAACAAATACTAGAAAATTTTAAAAAATGTTTTTTGCCCAAACACAAGGAGCATAAGAGTTAAAACAATATTTTTTACAAAAATAAGAACGAAAAAATGCCTTTGGCATATTGAATTGATAGTTTTTGAAAATATATATGGAATAAAAAAATCATCTAAAATAGACTATCGAACACAGTTATGACTTGTTTAAATTTCAATGTCATATAAATATAATTTTTCATTTTTTAATTTGAAAAATAGACTAATATATGTGTGTTATTTATAAAGAATTTAAAAGTGTATAGATAGGCAACAAATAATGCACATAGTGTTGACAATAACTTTTAAAAATTACCTGTCAACAGGAATGATATAGTGGCCCGAGTTAAAACCCGACCCTTCTATACTCTTTGGTTTGGAATCTGGTGCCCATTGTTGTTGTATATACTCCTTTTAGTCTTGTTGTTAATTAAGAGTGGTTGTGTGGATTGTTGAGTAATGTTTTGAATAGACTGGGAATTAGTATTTCAAAGGAAATTTTGTTTGTTTGTTCTTGAGTTCGCTCAAGTAGTCTTTTCTTCGCTTGAGCGATCTTTTGTTTCTCCCAATATATGTGTTTATAGTCTAAACTTCTAAGAGTGTGGTGTTCTTCACTTGAGCAGTCTTTTCTTTGCTAGAGCGGTCTTTTACAATCTAGACTTCTGAAAGGGTCATTATTCACTCGAGCAGTGATTAGTTCGCTCAAGCGACATGCTTGATAGAGTGATGTTCTAGGAATTTGGTTTCTTTACTCGAGCCATGGTTTGGTTGCTCAAGTGGTTGGTTGTGTCTGATGCTCAAGTAGTATTTTAGTTACTCGAGTGATCTGTTAGTATATGGCTATGAAAAATGATCTTCTTTTCACTTTTCAACTTTTCTCTTTCCCTCTCCTTACTTTTTGAACAAAATTTATTCCTTTCTCTCTTTTTGAAATCTCACATAAACTTTCTCATACACCCTAATCCGCTAATCTCGCCACCTTGGTGCTTTGGGATAAAGGTAGAGCACTTGGAGGTGGTCCTTTTAATCTGAAAGGATTTCTGTCACTGTCAATTTTGGGATTGATTTTTCTCTCTCCTTCTACTTTGAGGTTGGGGTTTCTTTAGTGTTTTGTATGGTATTGATTTCGGTTATGTGTTCTTTGAATAAAATGGTGTGCTTTTTAGAGTTATGGGTTGTAGGGGTGCTCACGGATCGAATTTGTGCGGTTTGCGGTTCGGTTTTGACCCACTAGCACCTATGCGGTTTGGGGAAAAGTCAAACCGCAACCGCATACGGTGCGGTTTGCGGTTTGTGCGGATAGGGTTTGTGGATGTGCAGGCGGTTGCGGGCAATTTGCGGATTGAATTTTTTTCTTTAAAAATTAAATTTTGAGTTTTTTTTTTCCATTTTGTAAATATTTATTTTGGGTCATTTTCTTCCAATTTTCTAAAATGCTCCAACATTAATAATTAATGAATTAAAACTTAGAAAATTAAAAACACAACAAAATCAATTCCTAACACAAACAAATCATTTAAAATCCTAAAATCATTCAAAATTCTAAAATCATTCAAAATCTTAAAATCATTCAAAATTAATCTACTACCCAACAATACAATTAAAGTAAAATCATTCACAATCCTAAGCTAAATCATCAATCTCACTCTCCAACTACTTTCTCAACATTCTCCATCTACTATTAGGGATGGCAATTGATAGCCTATCCAGTGGTTACCTATGGAGATCCAACCCGATTACATGGATTTTCCCCACTTTTTATATCCATTGGGTTGGGTTGGTGGTATTCTTTAAATCCCTAGCGGAGATGGGTTGGGGATGGATACCCTATCATTTCCCCATATAGGTTTTTGACTACCCTGTTTGTAGTTAGGTTGTCATTTCTCACTGTCTCTGACTCCAGCATTGGCAATTTGTGACGAAGACGATCTAGTGCGGAGATCTCCGTCAGTGCTTAGCACGGTTGTTGAGTTTCTCGTTCTCACTCTTTGTTTCTTTCTTGTCTCTCGTTTCTCTTTCTCTCTTTCTCTAATATTCTGAAGTCTCAGTGACATCTGAGAGAAAAGGAAAGTAAATAGTTGTTTACTAGCAATGTTCAAACAAAACAAAAAGAAAAAGAAAAATATAAACAAACACATTGAAAAGGGATTTCTGGATTTTTTTATAACTTGTTGGCAAATTTGTTTTGGAAGTTTTTCAAAAAAATGCAAGGTTTGGATATGATTCATGTATTGTTGTTTTTATAACTTCTTTATCTTACATTCTCTCTCTAAATCTCTCTCTCTCTATATAGATATATATGAATCTATATCTCTAGCTCTGTGCAAGATAATGGGGGGAAGCGATTGCCCTCCATTTTTGTACAAGAAGGGTGATTTGTCCTCCATGGAGGGGTGATTTGTCCAAGATAATACCCTTGTTGTTTCTCAATTTTCATGGAAAAGTGCAAATGTTTTTTCAAGCTATCTTGTTCATGCTGCAGAAATCAGACATATAATGAGCTCTTCACAAGAGTTCTTAAATTGGTTTCCTTTGTTTCGTTTGCTTACGCTCCCCCTTTTTTACTCTTTTGTTAATTACATTAGAAATTTCTTGAAACTTCTATTCTTTGGGTTCATTGTGGTTGTACAAAACTTGTGTTATTTTTGGGTCAGTTTAATATAGTCATTTATGTTTGATTGTGTCAAATAAGCTTTTTTAATTAATTAACTAATGTGTATTTGATTTTGTTTTTGAATAAATAAAATAAAAATAAAAAAGAAATGCATATTTGACTCTTTGGTTGTGAAAAAAAAAACAAAAAAAAAAAAAACTGGGTCAAGTTGGGTTGGGGAAAACCCAAACCCATTAGGGGATGGAAAGGGTAATCCCCATGGGAGATGGGGATAGGGAATGGGGAAAAATTATAATAGGAGAATAGGGATGGAGAATTAATATCTGCTCCATTGCCTCCCATTGCCATCCCTATCTACTACTACCCAATAATACAAAATTAAAGTAAAATCATTCAAAATCCTAAACTTACCTAAAAGTAATTCTTCATTAACTATTACATTCATCCAAAATGCAATAATAAAATGAAAAAAAAATAAAATAAAATAAAATTGTTGTCAAACAAACTTCATTAACTATTACATTCATCCAAAATGTAATAAAATAAAATAAAATAAAATTGTTGTCAAATAAAATAAAAACATTTGCAACAATACAATATCTCAAACTCCATCATCATGAATCACATCCAAGTTCCAAAAATTTCAATTCCATGCATTTGGTTGATAAACCCTGCACAAAAACAAATTGAAAAATAAAAAATTTAATCTTCAATTTTCGTAATTCCTTTGACAAAAAAAAGTGTAAAAGAATAAATTAATGAAAAGATCAATAAATGTCTATATATTGCATCTCAACATAGTAAGAAAATGTGTGTTAAGTATATGAAATTAACATAACAGATCAATTAAATTCAGTAACATAATAGATTCAATAACATAACAGATTTAATAACATAACAAATCAATTAAATTCAATAACATAAGAGATTCAATGACATAACAGATCAATTAAATTCAATTTCAATAACATAACTGATTTAATAACATATTCAATAACACATATTCAATAACAGATTTAATTCCAATAACACAGATTCAATTCTAACTCTCAAATTTAACATAGATTTAATCATAGATTGAATAACATATTTAATTCCAAACAGAAATGAACAGATTTAATTCCAATCACTATTGAAACATAATCTTATTCAAACAAACAGAAATGAACAAATAAACTCCGAGATCTGTTGCTACAAAAAATAAAAAGATCTGATAACATAAATAGATCTTATTGCCTAACAAATAACATATCTAATTGCATAAAAATAACATATATGATTGCATCTAAATGCATAAACAAATAACAAATTTGATTGCATCTGATTACATAAACAAATAACAGATCTGACACATAAAAAAAATTCAAAGACTAGAAAGAAACAAACAGACAGACAGACAGATCTGATTGCCTAAAACAAAAATCAAAGATCGAAGAGAGACAGAGGCTTACCTGTGAGGTCGATTGGTGCGATGAGAGAGTAAGGTTGATCGGTCGATCTTGCGATGAGAGAGACTCGATCTTGCGAGGTCGATCGATCGATCTTGCGATGAGAGAGAGTCGATCTTGCGAGGTCGATCGATCGATCTTGCAAGGTCAATCAATGTAGATGAAGAATGAGAAAATGAGAGACTGATGAGATAAGATGAAAGAAAGAGAGACAGAGACAGAGAATTACTTGTGAGGTCGATCAGTGCGATGAGAGAGTGAGGTCAATCGATCAATCTTGCAATGAGAGAGAGTTGATCTTGCGAGGTCAATCGATCGATCTTGTGAGGTTGATCGGTGTAGATAAAAAACAATAAAGTGAGAGACTGATAATATGAGATGAGAAGAAAGAAAGAGCTGCGCAATAGCAGATATGTTTTTGTTTTTGAGTTTGAGATATTAGATTAGGGTTTTTAGTTTTGTTTGTTATAGATGAAGTGAAGATGATGAACAGTCCAGATTTGAAAAAAAAAAAAATTTAATGTGTGCGGGCTAGGTAAGTGCTGTTCAAACCCGCAACCCGCCCACAACCCAAAAAACAACCAAAATCAAAACCGTACTTGACCCTAATGTATTTGCAAAACTGCCTATACGTGTGCTAGTCGGATTGGGTAGGGCGATTTGGGCAGGTCAGATAACCCTATGCCAAGCCCTAGTGGGTTGCATTTGGCTTGATTTGGGTTTAGATTGGGATTTAAAAGAGGGGTTTTCTTTGAAATGGTATTTAAACGGTTTTGGTATGGGAAATTTTGGAAAAATTGCTTTTAAAGTGTGAAAGGTTGAAAACAATATTTGTTTAAGGATATTTAAAATCCTTGGGTATTCATGATTTGAATAAATGGTAAATGAATTGTAGAGAATGGAAATGATATGTTTTGGTAGTATCTATTGAATTAAAAGTGGAGTTGAACATGTATTGTTACTTCTATATTGAAATTATGAAATTATATATCTTGCTTGAAGTTATCTTTTGTATAGAAATATCTGTTTTAGGCTATCGGTAGAGAATAACTTTGATTATTATAGAAATTGGATGAAGACTAGGTTAATAAAAACCATTCACTCATACATCTTTTGAACATCGTTTCATATTTATCAATTGAAAATGTATTGTTTTGAGAAAAATAAGTAAATACCTTGGTGAATCTGGTTAGGGGGTGTGGTTGTGGTTTTATTTATATTGGCCTATGTGTCCTTAGTGAAAGTCCAGAAATCATGCAGTTAAGTGTCGATCCTTCTGGTTAGTACCAGTAAAATGGATTTGGTAGTGCTTGTATATCCTACTAGCAGACACGTACTAGAGATTCCCAGTGTTATGTATTCACTACGTTGTTTTCTATTTTAAAAAGTATCGATTTATGAATTTATTTATAAACATGGCATTGCATTGTATGGAAGAGAAAATGTATCGTTTTGGTAAATGACATCCATTTGCATTTACTATATGACTTTGTTAAGCATCATACAGTATATTAAATTAATTTCTATTGGGTTTTAGCTCACCCAATGTGGAAAATAACATTCAGGTGTTGATAACTTGCCTTCGCCAAAGGATTAGCTTAGGAAGATTTTGGATTTGAAGGATTATTTGTTTTTTTGTTGTAAATATCTTTTTTACAAGCCTAGGGTTGGGCTTGACCCACTTTTGTTGTAACAAAGTATCGTCTTGGAAATATGTAGCCATTAAAGCATGAACTTCTTTTTCTTCTTTTCATTTATATGTATATTTATATATATCACATGCTATGGATTCATAACTTAGGATTATGAATGTATTAATGCATGTGACATTAGTCTTGTAATACTTCATATAAATCAATGAAATGGAAGATAGTTTTGAGAAATGCTTGCAAAGTTGTATGATTTAAAGATTTATGTTAATAAAATTTTGCATATTTGTTGGGGGGTTATGAGTGTCTGTTGTTTATATTTTGGGGGCGTTACAAATGATGGCGTAACATAACAAATGTGCTAGTAGTGTAACATGAAGTGGCATGGTGATGTGGCATTTAAAGAATCGAATCAAGGCCAAAAAAAAAAATCAAAAGAGTTGGTTGTTGCAAGCCAGTTGGAGTCAATGCCAAAATCAAGGGATTGAAGATTGAGTCAAAAGAGATTTTGTGGGCAGTTTCTAAAATAAAGGGATATGGATAAGAGGAAGCAAAAAATAAAGGAAGATCATGGTTGCATCAAAAGGTGGCTACACCAGTATAAAAGAGAAGGTTTCAAAAAAAGGAAAGGACATCCAACACAATTCATACAACATGAATCATAAGAGCAATTTCTATTTAGGGGTGTAAAATTGACCCACTCTAAGCCTGCCCATGGCAAGGAGTGGCTCGACCAGGCCATGCTCGAGCTTGAGCCCAATCTGTGATCATGGGCCTAGGCCATGTGTTTTGAGGCCCTGACCCAACCTGAAGCCTGGTCTACTCCAATGCCTAGTCCGAGGCCTGGCCTACCTGAGGCCTAATGTTATTTTCAAGCTATTCTGGTGGAAAAAAATAATATTTTGGTGAAAAAAAATAAAAAATTGGTTAGGTCCAAGCCCAAGCCTGGGACCTGAGTATCCCTTGGGCCTGGGCTAAGATTTTTGCGTGAGTGGGTCGACTCGGCCCAATTTTTTGCGGGAGCCCACTAGGCTCGATGGCGGGCTAGCCTGAGCCCGATTGGGTCAAGTTAGGCTAGGCCATTTCTACACCCCTACTTCTATTTAAGAGTAGTCAACTTAGCAATTTTAGGAGTTTATCAATGATAGCTTCTCTTCATTTTTTTTCTCTGTCGATCAATGTATTTTTTAGTTCTTTGTTCTTGTTTGAAGTTCGTGTAACTTGTAGCAAGTTACATTTTACTTGATTAATACAAATTCAGTTATGTTTCTATTATATTTCTTCTTTACTTTACCTCCAAAGAAATCCTTAATTTGTTTAAGGCATAAAACTCAACAAGTGTTTTTTGTCGATTGGTATATGTCGATTGATCTTAAACTGAATTTTTGCTAACACATATAGGTAATAGATAATGCACAAATAGGCAACAGATAATGCACAAATAACAATATAATACATAGGTAGGCAACAAATAATGCATACAAAGCACATATAATGCTCAAATAGGTAACAAATAAGTAAGGGTAATGCATGAGCCGAACGAAAGTTAATACTATTCAAGCTTGATTTGATAATTTTAACGAGTTTCAAAATTTATTTAAGGTTGGTTTGTTAAACTTTTGAGTTGAACTAAAACAAGCTTTTGTCGAGCCAAGTTCAAGTAGTTTGATATTTTTATATAATTTTAGGCCTATCGAATCGAGCCAAACGAGCAATTAACTATTTAAATTTTATTTGAAAACTTTAACGAGTTCCAAAATGTATTCAAGCGTAACTTATTTACTTAACAAATTGAGCTCAAACGAGTTTTTAATGAACCGAGCATAAGTCAAGCTTGAGTTGTTTGGTTTGTTTATCACCCCTAAAAATAAGGCACAAATAATATTCAAATAGCACAGATAATGCATAGATATTACACAAATATGGGACATATATTTCTATTTATCACCACTTTAGATCTCTATTTATTATACTCTAATGCACCAATCAAGAAATCAATCCATAAGTAATTGCAACACCATGAAACTTTCAAATTAATTGCAAAAATAAAATCTTTAGTTAGAAGATTTTTTAAATATCTCGTTCTGTCTATACTTTATTTTTTTAATTTAAAGTTAATAGATTAACCTATGTGTCTCCATTTTTATTCTAAAATTGCACAAATGAACTTATTTGTCCCCATTTTTTAATGCACAAATATGCTCATCTATCTATATTTTTTAAATTTAAAATGGACAGATAGATCTATCTGTTTAATTCGTTGAAAAGTCATTAGGACCAAAACACTTGCTACATCAGAGGTCAACTATCAGTGGCAACAAGTAATAGTGTGAGGTGGTTGGGATTGGGAATACTTATTATTAGGAGTAATATGGTCTTTTAAATTGTAATTGTCCTTATGGTTTGAAAAAAAATAAAGTTTGGGTCAATTGACCCAAAAGTTTCAAAATTGAATTAATCACCTGAGTGTTGCAAAAAATAAAATTAAACAAAAATTTAAAAAAAAATTATTGACAAATCCAAAATGCAAATACAACAGGTGATGGTTAGAAGTAGTTGATGATTGTTGGTGGTTAGAGGTGGTTATTGATGGTGAAAGGTGATGGGTGTTGACCGGAGGGGGGGTAGAATGATGAGGGAATGAAAACTTTTTCTAACCATGTCAAATTAATTTTTTATCTTTTGTGATTACAAAAATTTAGTACATTTTATAAAATATTTATAAATTTTTAAAAACGAAAAGGCATCTAATGAATTTGTTTACATTCTTCAAAAAAATTTATAAATATAAATAAAAAAATTGTAAATATGTACATTATCAAACATAAACATTATGTAACAAACAAGTAAAAAATAAATTTTCAAAATTTATCTTACAAATAGATGTGACACATATAGTAACAACACTTTTGTATTAAAATAACACTAGGTGAAATTAATGTTGAATTTGACAATTACTTTTTTAATAAGATTTTTGTTGATATTTTTCAATTTTTTCAAAAAAAAAAATTTACTTTTAAATTTATTAGACTAGACCAATAACAAAAATAACACACCATACACACACACTGTGACAACCCGAATCCATAATTAGCCATTAATCTGTAATTGACAATGCTAATTAAGTTTTAGGAATGAGATTATGTGTTAATTGTGCATTTTGTATGTGTTTTGCATTCCTATCTGTTAGCCGTAGGAATATCTATTCAGAATTCTGCTTTGTTCTATTAATTGAAGACCTTATTGGCATCTGAACATGAAATTGACTAGGTCAATGTGTTATTTACAATTTTTAGAATTTTCTAGTAAGTTTAATTAGAATTCGATTCGGAATCAAATAATTAGAATAAATTAAATTAACTCAAACAAGATTGATTATAGCTAATCCCACTTAATTAGCCTAAGCTAAATGAACCTTTGTAAGGCTTATATACCTACCTTCTAGACTTCACTCTTTCCTCATTCTTGAAGACCAAAACGTAAGAGAGAGAGAGAGAGAGAGAGATTGAAGGAGAGTTGAATTCAAAGAGAAGAAAATAAAGAATTGGTGGAATTTGAAGACAATTTAGAGGTTTGAGATAGACTCATACTTCAATTCAACCTTACGTAAGAATTATACTCTTAGACTTTGTATTTAAGACATTAAGTATTTCAATTCAAAAGAGTTAGGTGGTTAAATACAAGAATTAAGCTAAGATTGAAAAATTAAAGCAAAAATCATACATGCATGTATATGTCATGGCATTTAAGGTTGTTTTCCAAAGAATTCTTACATGCATGTAATAATCCTAGATTTGTTTTGAAAATTCATCACGTGACATACCATTTCATCCTAATTGTTCATGATTTAAAGAGTTTGAGCTCAAAACAATGCATGCATTTGCTATACACTAAGTTAATGGTTTGGTTTTGTAGACTTCACTTGCTTTTGGCCTTTGATTTTGTGAATTGAACTTCATTTCATGTTTTTCTACAAATTTCCAAGTGTTTTCTAAGGTTTTGACCCAAAGGAATAGATTTTGATGTGTTAACCTTGTGTTTTGAACCTTGAATGCAAATCTAGAAATTCCATAATTTGCAGGGTTCGCTCGAGCAATGGTTTCTTCGCTCGCACGTACTTTGCAAGCTCTCAATATTTTTGCAGAGTTTGATAGTTGGCTCGAGCGCCCACCCTTTGTTTTGAACCTTGGCTCGAGCGTGAAATGAGAGCTTCTAGTACTTTTACAAACTTTGCAGACGGCTCAAGCGACCAAAGCTTCCCTCAAGCGAACAACCCTGTTTTCTAAAATTTTGCTAAGTGTTTCAAAGTGCATAATTGCATCCACATTCCATCTTAGGCATTCTTAAGCCATGGTTTTAGCCACAACAAGGAGGTTATGAATTAAAAACACATTATAAGAAATTCAATTACGTTTAGCAAAATACGAAAAGTGTGTTTCAATACGTATTTGTCATTTGTTTTGTGTAGGTTACGCGCTACCGTGTGTCTGATTCGTCTGTTCTTCTTCTGGAGCTATCTGTGAGTAACAACCTTGTAAAGATATGTTCAATTATAAATATTTTCTGCCTGACATGATAAGCTCTGTTTTCTGAAATGATTTTTTCTGTATAGATGATTGATTATCATATTTCTGAAATGTATTGTGGCATCCTTAGCATCATGTGTATCTATTATTTATTACCTAGTATTAGGGTTTCACGTGGGTTCCATTCATGAAACTAATTATGCATAATCAACTATCTAATGTACAAGTAGGTCATCTCATGTGAATATGGGTCTTTATGACCACCTACTCTGTATGTGGGTCTTCCTAGGACTCAACGGGGTATTGATGCAATTTGGGTGGTAGTTGATCGGTTGACCAAGTCGGCGCTCTTTATACCTATGCGCGTGAGTGACTCGGTAGATTATCTTGCCGACCTTTATATTAGGGACATAGTGAGATTGCATGGGATCCTTGTAACGATTGTTTCGAATAGAGATCCACGTTTTACGGCTTGGTTGTGGTAGAGCCTACAGAATGCCTTGGGCACGAGATTGACTTTTAGCACATCATATCATTCTCAGACTGACGGGCAGTCCGAGCGTACTATTTAGATCCTTAAGGATATGCTTTGGGGTTGCATTCTTGACTTTAAGGGGTTGTAGGAGAGGCACTTTCCCTTAGTGGAGTTTGCCTATAATAACAGTTTTCAGTCAAGTATTGGTATGGCACCATTTGAGACCTTGTATGGCCGACCATGTAGATCCCTTATGTGTTGGGCTGAGGTGGGTGATGCACCTTTGTTGGGTCCAGAGTTAGTCTGGGAAATGATGGAGAAAGTTGCACTTATCCGTGAGAGGTTGGTTACTGCCCAAAGTTGCCAGAAAAGTAATGCCGATCGTAGGAGGAGACCTTTGTCTTTCGAGGTAGGAAATCATGTCTTCTTAAAGATATCACCTAGGCGGGGTTTGATGAGATTTGGGAAAAGTGAAAAGTTGTCTTCTAGATTTATTGGGCCTTTTGAGATCCTTGAGCGGATTGGAGAGGTAGCTTATTGCTTGGCTTTACCGCCACAGCTTTCCGAGATTCATGATGTGTTTCATATTAGTATGCTTCGGAAGTATGAGCCAAATCCATCGCACGTGTTGAATTGGACCGACTTAGAAGTAAATGAGGATGCCTCATATGAGAAGAGACCGGTGAGAGTCTTGGATACTCGAAATCAAGTCTTGCGAGGCAAAACAATTCCCTTGGTTAAAATATTGCGGTGACATCACAGAGTTGAGGAAGCAACTTGGGAACATGAGTTAAAAGTCCATAAGAAGTATTTGGACTTATTTGTTGATATTTGAACATGTATTGAAATTATGTTGTGTTAATGAAATATGAAAACATTATATATATTTTGAAAATATGGAAAATTTGTATATGTTGTATATGTTTTACAAACACGGGTTTAATATAAGCATTGTATATGTTTTGGAAAATGTGAATTGTACTTTCAATATTGGAACTTATGTATCGAGTTGATGAGAATAGATGACCGTAGAATGGATCATGGTAATGGAATTGATCACTCATCATTATTGTAATTGGTTTAAACACAGTTTTAAAACTTGATTGAAATTTTCGGGATGAAACTTCTTAAGGGGGGAGATTATAACGATTATGGTTTGGACCCGACCCATCTTGTATTCTGGACTTAGGTTTCATGATTTTGTATTATTGTTATTGTCTTTTTCCCCTTATTTCTCATTGAGTTTGAGTATTGGAGTGTCTTGGTTGTGTTTGGAACATGTTGGTTGCTAGTTGGTTCAAACTGTTGTTGCCCAGAATTTGACCTCTTTGCTCAAGCGAAGCTTCTTGCACTCGAGCGAGCTTTGTGAGCTCCCAGTACTTTTACAAGCCTGCAAAGATACTAGGGATGTAATGTTCTTCGCTCGAGTGAGACTTTTTGTGCTCAAGCGACGGTCTTCTATCTGTAAAACTTCTGGGAGTGTGCATTCTATACTCGAGCAGAGCAACTTATTGTGTCTGGTCGCTCGAATGACAACTCTTATGCTCGAGCGAGCTACGCGTATATCAATTCACAACAACACCTTTTTACATCATTTTTTCACATATTTTTCTCTTAAAACCTAGACCGACCCTCTCTCTCTAAAACTAACTTCTCTCTACAAATTCATTAGATCCAAGGATCTCGTTACCCTACTCACTTTGATAAAAAGATAAAGCACTTTGAGGGCTCTTATTTGATCTAAATAGAGTTGAGTCTCGGCATCTTTGCAGTCTCTCCATTTCTTCCTTTGGTCTTCTGAGTTTAAGGCAGGAATTTTTTACACTCTCCTATGGTTTTTACCTTAGCTATTTGTTGTGTATAAATAATATGGTGATTTTGGGAGATTTTGGACAAATCTAGGGTTTGGGTAAAAAATCAAAAGAGGGATTTTTAAATAAATATGTTGAAAATGGTTGTGGGAGTGAATATGAGATTGTGTTGTAATAAAATTGTTGATTCGGGTACTTGGGTTGGATTGTGGAAGAAAATGGAGTTTGCTCTAAAATGTCTCAAATATTTATTTTGTATAAATAAATGGAATTGGTATTTAAAATGTGAAATTGGGTGCATGTTTATATAAATGGTGAAGTTGGATATGTATTATCACTCACTGATGGAATTTGGATAATTTATTTGTCTTGGAGATTGTATATCTATTTAGAAATATCTGCTTTGGGCTATCGGTGGAGGATAGCTATGATTGTTGTAGAAATTGCATGAGAATTAGGTGAATTGAAACTAACATCTCATCCATTTGCATTGAACGTTGTCACATCTTTAATACATTATAAATGTATGATGTTTGGGAGGAGAAATAGGATGTACTCCATGTTTGGGAGAAGAAAGGATATGTATTCTATTAAATTAAGTTGGCTGAAGTGTCCAGGGTGAAAGTCACGAAAACCATGAGTATACGGGGGTGCCGATTCCCGCGAATGAAATATTCGTAAAATGGCAAATAGAAGTGTTTGTATAACGATTGGATTGGTTAAAGACCCACTGAATTACATCCTCAGTTTGGTTGTCTGAATAAAATAGAATGACTCATGAATGAAGATAAAATGGATAGAGATATAAGTTCGATATAGTATGATTTTGCAAAGAAGTTATAAATGATTTTTTCACGGGCGTTGTATGTGTATATTACACTTATATATCTTTGTTAAGATTCATATATTGTGTTAGATTATGTCTACTGGGCATTGGCTCACCCAATTTGGGAAAAATCATTTTCAAGTGCTGGTGATATGCCTCCGTCAAGGACTTGACTTGGGAGGACTATGGAGTTGAAGGCTCGATTTTGTTATTTTTGTATTTAACTTTTGTACAGCCATGGGCTTTAAGTGTATTGGACCTAAAGTCCACTTTTGTTGTAACCAAGGACTATCTTGGAAATATGTAAGCCCTCCGGGCATTTTTATCCGTTTATCTTCCTTGTTCTCTTTTAACTTACTACATATGCTATAGATTCAGGGCTAGGCTTGATGAATGTATGATGCATTTGATTTTCTTTTGTATATCATATTGGATTTAATGGAAGATACCCCTACCATTATTGTTGTCTCATATTGGATATTATGGATGGGTTATTGTAATTATTCCGGGGTGTTAAAAGCTAATTATTTATATTACGTACGTAGGTGACTAGACACGTGACCAGGCTTGAGACTTCCAATCTGGATCTGTTTTTGTCAAGCCAATCAATGTGCCTCACGTGGAGGTTCCCGGAAATCTTTTGTGTTCAAGTGTTATGTAAAGTGAATAGTCTTGAGTTTTTATTTTCTTACGTCTTTTGGACAATTTTTTGTTTATTTGTAATAGGGCTAAGTCCCTTTTGTTTTATATGTTATGGTGACGTAAGATTGATGCGATAATATATGTAAATATAAGTTTAAATTTTTTGTCTCATATAAGTCTGCATAGCTCTATGGGCCTTGTATTTTGATATTTGCTTCCGCTAGTCCCTTATTCTACTAATCTATTTCAGAGGCCTTCGGTGATCTTAGGATTACTGGTTGGTTACGATGTCAAACCTATAGGGGTATGTTTGGATCGTGACACATACATATATATATATTTACCAAAGACAAAAAAATAAATTGAAAATTTTGACTTTTATTTATCCCTAGAAAATAAATTTTTTTTGGACACAAATTTCACTTTTTTTTTTATTAAAGACTAAAATTTATTTTTTTTTTAAAAAGTGACTTATTTAATTAGAGGAATAACAATTTAAAATTCACAATTCACTGATAATGACATAATAAGAGAGTCAACTTATATAATTAAATTTGTGATAAATCAAAAGATAATATGTAACCTATTGTAGTTGGATTTTCGTGCTCCTTCGAGGGGTTTAATCTCCTCAGATACGATAGCCCTACAGTTCGAGCTCCTATGGTTCTGAACCTAGTTTCACAAGTGCAATGTGAAACAACAAGAACACAAATGAGTTCAAATCCGGTAGATCTTTAAAAAAAATCATTAATCATCAGGGATGCCAGAAATGGATTGCATTGCCAGATTTCAGAGTCACCACCTAAATATTTTTGGAAAATTTAAAAAACCCATGACTCGTGCCAAAGGCCACTTGTCCATCATAACCAAAATGTCTCGGCTTGAGAACTTAGGTATTAGAGGGGAAGGTCATGAATTGAGCACCCCACTCACCCGATCAAAGATCAGCCTCTACTAATCATGATGTAATTTTTATGTACAGTATATGCTCTTATTCTATTTATTGATATGCTAACATTATGTGAGGCACACAAGTATAGATTAATTCACTCACTTTGGAAATGACTTTATTTCATGTTTGTTTGAAAAGAATTTTGAATACATGCTACTAAAAAAAGTAAGCTCGTATATACATTAACTTTAGTAAAAAAAAGTAAGCTCATATTCAATGGAGACCAACAGAGGCAGTGGTGAAGAGATGGGATGTTATAATGGTTGATGGAAGTGTTAGGGGACGGGGTAGGCCTAGATTAATGTTAGTTAGCATTGTAAATAGAGATATGGATCTGCTTAATTTGACTAATGAAATGGCCTTTGATAGGGCCGCGTGGAGAAGAAGAATGCATGTAGCCGACCCCAATTGATGGGACTTAAGGCTTGGTTTGGTTTGGTTTGGTATATACATTAATCAAAATCATCCCAACTTAAGTAAAAAACCTTCATCCGCAGGCATTCAAGAGATATATCAAATAAACACTTAGCCTCATGGTAACATGTTTGATATGACAACACTAACATACATGCAATATGCTAAAGCAAGAAATGCTCACCTAGTACTCAATCGAGGCAAGCCAAAATAGAAGAAAATAGTTAGAAACATACATGCTCTAATATGCAAGTGACTAATGCAACACATGCAAAATGCAACTACTAGGTTCGGTTTATGAATCATGGCATTGGGGCCAACTCAAGGCATGCTATAGCGCACATATTCAAGTAAAGTAGGAAATAACAACAAGGTTAGAATGGTGAACCGAACCTAATGTATGCAAAAATGGATACAAGTCATGGTAATGGCATGAAACCAAAATATGATACTACCATTATAATCGTATAAATAAAAGGGAGAAAGAATGGGGGTTAGAAGTGTTGGGTATACCTCCTTATTGGAGTGTGGGACCCAATTGGTTTTGGAAAAAGAGTTTAATTTGGTTTAGTATTAATTATAATATATTTTTATATATTATATTTAATCTGTGGAGGCCCAATCCAATTTGGTTACAATTAGGGTTTGATTACAAAACCCTAGATTCAATATATTATGTTCATATTGAAGGCATTGTTTTTGTTCAACACAAAAAGAAAAGTGGCGGCTGCTATACAGCTTTGGTAATAGTGCCAATTGGTTAAGGTTGGTCAAGGTGCATGATTTGTTCATGTTGCCTCTGTTCTGAAATTAATTTGGTTCGTTATTTTGGATCTTCTTTAACTCTGATTCTGAAGATTTTGGTTCATCTATTTGGTGAGGTTTTTCCTCTTGTTTATTTGTGATTATTTGGAATTCACCTAAGGGCGGTTTTGTGAGACCATTAGTGTCTCGTTTGTAATCGTTTGGAACTTATTTGGTTGATAGTGGAATCGGATTTCGATCCCGTGGACGTACCTCACATTGAGGGAACCACGTAAAATTCTTGTGTTGCCTTTGATTTAATTTTTCCGCATTAGTTTTTATTCCCATTGATTGATTTACTTGTGGGGAATCACATCGATTTTCCCTAACAACTGGTATCAAAGCTTACGGTTTATTTGGGTCTATTTATTTGTGTAAATCAATGGAGGGGAATGTGGGTCGTGTGTCTAGCTTCAATGGAAGCAATTGGGTAACTTGGAAAACTAAAATGGAGGACCTATTATTTTGTAAAGACTTGTATGGGCCTATTGAGGGTGATAGTGGCAAACCCGAAGGTATGAAAGATGATGAGTGGAAGAGGCTTAATCGAAAAGCCGTTAGTGTTATCCGTCAATGGATTGATGACAGTGTGTTTCATCATGTTGCTATTGAAACTTCGGCACATGATTTATGGAAAAAATTAGAGTCTTTATGATAGAAAATCAGCCACAAATAAAGCCTTTCTGTTTCGTAAGTTGGTTAATTTAAAATATAAAGAGGGTAACCCTATTCCGGAACATCTGAATGAAATAAAGAGTATCGTTAACCAACTTGCTTCTATGAAAATTATTTTTGATGATGAATTGCAGGCTTTGATGTTACTTAGTTCTTTGCCCGAAAGTTGGGAGACTTTGGTTGTGACAGTTAGTAATTCGGCACCCGATGGAGTTGTCACAATGGGCCAAGTCACCAGTAGTTTGTTGAATGAAGAAACTAGAAGAAAATCAGCAGGTTCCTCTCATTCAGAAGCATTTGTTGTGAGAGGTCAAAGCAAAACAAGGGGGAGGAGTAAGACTCCTCATGGTCGTGATCAAAGCCATGACAAGTCAAGAGATGGTTCTTTTTCAAAGAAAGACGTTGAGTGTTATTATTGCCATGAGAAAGGGCACATGAAGCGGGAATGCCGAAAGCTCAAGAACAAGGAGAAAAGGCGTGACAAAAGTGTGGATAAGAAGCAAGAGGACACAACAGCAGTTACTACCGATGATCTCATGGTCGTTTGTGAAGATGATTGTATCAATTTTGTGGGCCAAGAGAGCAATTGGGTGATTGATTCCGGTGCTTCTTTTCATGTGACTTCTCGAGTTGATTTCTTCACTACCTACACTGCAGGAGATTATGGTTCTGTTCGAATTGGTAATGAAGGTTTGTCCAAGATTATCGGCATGGGTGATGTTTGTTTGGAAACAAATTTGGGCTGCAAGTTGTTACTTAAAGATGTGAGGTATGTTCTCGACATTCACCTCAATTTGATCTCTACTGGGAAGCTAGATGATGAAGGCTTCAACAACAAATTTAGGGATGGAATATGGAAGCTCACAAAGGGTTTTTTGGTAGTGGCTAAGTGCAAGAAGACTCACACACTTTATTCGATGCAAGGAAAAATTTGTAAAGGTATTGTCAATGCACTTGAAGATGATACTTCTACCGAATTGTGGCACAAGCGGCTTGGCCATATGAGTGAAAAGGGGCTACAAGTTTTGTTCAAGAAAGAGCTTCTACCCGGTATGAAAGGTACACATCTTAAAACTTGTGTTCATTGTTTGGTGGGTAAACAACATAGAGTTTCTTTTCATAAAAATGTTACTTCTAGAAAAGAAAATGTGTTAGAATTGATTCATTCGGATGTTTATGGTCCTTTAAAAGTTAGAACACATAGTGGTGCACTTTATTTTGTTACTTTCATTGATGAATATTCAAGGAAAGTTTGGGCTTTTCTACTAAAAACTAAAGATCAAGTTCTAGAAGTATTTAAGCATTTTCAGGCCATGGTTGAAAGAGAAACGGGGCAGAAATTGAAGTGCATCCGAACAGACAATGGTGGTGAATACATTGGGCCATTTGATGAGTATTGTCTCAACCAAGGTATTCGGCACCAGAAGACAGTTAAGAAGACTCCTCAACCAAATGGCGTTGCCGAGAGGATGAACCGCACCATTGTAGAAAAAACAAGGTGTTTGCTTTCACAAGCTAAATTGCCAAGATCCTTTTGGGGTGAGTCAATGAGTACAGCGGTTAACGTGATCAATTTGTCTCCTTGCTATCCTTTGAATGGTGATGTTCCTGAAAGAGTTTGGACTGGCAAAGATGTGTCTTATGAGCACTTGAGAGTGTTTGGTTGCCAAGCTTTTGTTCACATTCCAAAGGATGAGAGGTCCAAGCTTGATAGTAAGTCAAGACAATGTATTTTTCTTGGCTATCGGCGTGATGAGTTCGGGTATAGATTGTGGGATCCGGTCGACAAGAAAATCATTCGAAGCCGTGATATTGTGTTTCTTGAAGACCAAACAATTGAAGACTTTGGCAAAGGTGATCAACCGGAGCCAAAAACTAGTGATCTCATTGACATGGATCCATCTCCTTCATCTTCAGTTGATGATGAAAATGGGGGAGATGTGCAGCCACCTATTGAAGATGTAGAAGATGATGCTAATCCTAATGAAGTTGAGCCAGAAATTGAGGAAGAGCATCCAACTCAAGAACCGCCACCACAACTTGAGTTGAGGAAATCTACAAGGGACCGACAACCTTCAAGAAAGTATCCTCCCAATGAGTTTGTGTTGATTTCTGATCAAGGGGAGCCGGAGAGCTACCAAGAAGCAATTGAGCATGCAAAGAAAGGTGATTGGAAAAAGGCCATGGAAGAGGAGATGAACTCCTTACTTGAAAATCACACCTATGACTTAGTGAAGTTGCCTAAGGGGAGGAAAATTCTGAAAAATAAGTGGGTTTTCAAATTGAAGAATGATGACAAGAATCTGAGGTACAAGGCACGTCTTGTTATGAAAGGCTTTGGGCAAAAGAAGGGTATTGACTTTGACGAGATTTTCTCACCGGTTGTAAAGATGTCTTCTATTCGGGTTGTACTTGGCATGGCTGCAAGTATGAACCTTGAAGTTGAGCAACTTGATGTGAAGACTGCATTTCTTCATGGTGATCTTGAAGAAGAAATTTACATGGAGCAACCGGAAGGTTTTGTAGAGAAAGGGAAAGAGAAATTTGTTTGCAAATTGAAGAAAAGTTTGTATGGCCTCAAGCAAGCTTTGCGGCAATGGTACAAAAAATTTGACTCTTTCATGATGAATAATGGTTTTTCTAAAACCACTTCGGACCATTGTGTGTTTGTGAAAAATTTTTCGGATGGTAAATTTATTATTCTTTTGCTTTATATTGATGACATGTTAATTGTGGGTGAAGATTCTACCATGATTAACAAGTTGAAGGTAGAGTTGAGTAAATCTTTTGCTATGAAAGATTTGGGACCGGCAAAGCAAATACTTGGTATGAAAATTGTTCGTGATCGCAAAGAGGGACTGATTTGGTTGTCTCAAGAGAGCTACATTGAGAAAGTTCTTGAGAGATTCAACATGGATAAAGCAAAGCCGGTTGGTTGTCCACTTGCGGGTCACTTCAAACTTAGTTCGAATCAATGTCCTACAAGTGAGAAAGACAAAGAAGAAATGTTGAAAGTTCCTTATGCTTCAGCAGTTGGTTCTTTGATGTACGCTATGGTTTGTACAAGGCCGGATATTGCTCATGCAGTTGGTGTGGTGAGTCGTTTTCTCTCTAATCCGGGTAAAGAACATTGGGCAGCGGTAAAATGGATTCTAAGATATCTTCGAGGGACTTCAAAGGTGTGTTTGTGTTTTGGGGATGGTAAGCCGATTCTTGATGGGTTCACAGATTCTGACATGGCTGGTGATGTTGATTCTAGGAAATCTACTTCGGGGTATTTGATGACTTTGTGGCATGGCAATCTAAATTACAAAAATGTGTTGCTCTCTCAACTACCGAAGCTGAATTTATTGCCATCACAGAAGCTTGCAAAGAAGAGTTATGGTTGAAGAAATTTTTGCAAGAGTTGGGTTTGAAGCAAGAAAGGTATGTGCTTTATTGTGATAGTCAAAGTGCTATTCACTTGAGTAAAAATTCTACCTTTCATTCGAGATCGAAACACATTGATGTGAGATACCATTGGATTCGTGATGTGTTAGACTCGAAATTGTTACAACTCGAAAAGGTTCACACAGATGATAATATCTCGGATATGTTGACAAAGACTTTGTCGAGGGATAAACATTTAAAGTGTCGAACTTTGGCGGGTATGGTTGATCTCTCCACCTAAGTCGGTAGGGGGAGAATTGTTGGGTATACCTCCTTATTGGAGTGTGGGACCCAATTGGTTTTGGAAAAAGAGTTTAATTTGGTTTAGTATTAATTATAATATATTTTTATATATTATATTTAATCTGTAGAGGCCCAATCCAATTTGGTTACAATTAGGGTTTGATTACAAAACCCTAGATTCAATATATTATGTTCATATTGGAGGCATTATTTTTGTTCAACACAAAAAGAAAAGTGGCGGCTGCTATACGACTTTGGTAATAGTGCCGATTGGTTAAGGTTGGTCAAGGTGCTTGATTTGTTCATGTTGCCTCTGTTCTGAAATTAATTTGGTTCGTTATTTTGGATCTTCTTCAACTCTGATTCTAAAGATTTTGGTTCATCTATTTGGTGAGATTTTTCCTCTTGTTTATTTGTGATTATTTGGAATTCACCTAAAGGTGGTTTTGTGAGACCATTAGTGTCTCGTTTGTAATCGTTTGGAACTTATTTGGTTGATAGTGGAATCGGATTTCGATCCCGTGGACGTACCTCACATTGAGGGAACCACGTAAAATTCTTGTGTTGCCTTTGATTTAATTTTTCCGCATTAGTTTTTATTCCCATTGATTGATTTACTTGTGAGGAATCGCATCGATTTTCCCTAACAAGAAGACACACACGAATATTACAAGTATGCCCTCATACAAGAGGGTCTGAATGTCCGAATTTAATCTAATTATTACAATGCCAAATTAACTAATTAATTAACTAGCTATTACAAGTTTCAAATGGAGCCCCAAACATGACATATTACTATTAAAAAAAACATTATTTAAAGGACGGGAATCAAAAAGTCGCACATGCATGAACAAGAATATCTGCCCGAAAGCTCCTCTATTTTGCTACCAAAACTATTCTGTTTTGCAGTCAAAAAATTAATCCATTTTCACCCCAGCCTCTGCTCTGTTCTGCCATGAAAATGGCACAGCCTACATAAAATAGAGTGGTCGGCCGACCTTGAAAAGTGGTCGGCTAGATGAAAAGGTGGCTGGTTGGCCACCGTTTTCAAGTTTTACCCTGCTGCTACAAAAATGAAATAGAGCAAAAATAGAGTGTTTCCAGAAGATGTTTGTCCTTTCTGCCTCTCCTTATCACGAAACTGATCCAAGGAAAAGTAAATTCGATTCACAAACCATCGATTGTCGCAAAGTTGTTGCATGATGATCTATGCATCGATAGGACAAAGGTTCAATAAATGAAAATAAAAGACCAACAAAACCTCTCCCTATCATGGAGTTACCTCAAGAGAAGTGGTAGACATCACTTCTCGAATCATTAACATCACTAAAGAGTGTGTAATTACTCGAGACGCAATAGGTTCAATTAACGTTCGATTGAACCTAACTTGATTTTATTATCTTCTTTACCACTTTTACCATTTTTATTAGACTTTTTTAACGTTACTTTTCCATTCTTTATTCATTTTGTCCAAAAGTGAGAGTTACGTCCACTAATAAAGAGAAGTGTCAAACAAGAAGTTGTCCTTAGATGTAATGCCTTGGTAATGAACATCCAAAGAGATTAAACCATTAAGTATGGAAGGTCTCTTTCTCATGCCTTAAACAATAATTAATTGTTTGAAACAACTTTCTAAAAAAAGAAAGAAAACCAAGAAAAGAGGGAGGTTGCAAAGATGATTATTACAAGTGTGAGTGTATGTATGAAAATTATGAAATAAGAGCTATCAACTCGAATTGATTGGTGTCCAAGGCTTAAGCCACCAAACCTATGAGGACTTACAACAACACAAGCATAATATTCAAAGCATGAATGAAGTAAACACATCAAAACAATCTCAAAACTCATAAAACAGTGCTAAAAAAATAATTTGAAAAGCTAAAAAAGTGAGCAAAAATGAGAGAGAATTAAAGCTAGTAAGCAAGCTTAAGGAAGAGCGGCTAACCCCTGCACTTTTTGGATCTTAAAACCACATGTTTTAGCCTCTGAAAACTCTAAAAATCAGGGACCAAAAGTTGAGAAACAAATGGGAAACACAAGGATAAAAGTTTATGGAATAAGGTTCAAGAAAGAGTGGTTAACCCCTCTACCTTTGGTAGCTTTAAATCACAAGTTTCAGTCCACCAAAAATAGTCTAAAAATAGTGTAAAAATAGCAAGAAAAGAGAGGGAAGTAGTGCAAAGATGGCCAAAGTTATACCTCTTGAAGAGGCTTGACTTTTTCACACCCCCATTTCAGAGAGCTCGAATTGGTCTTACAGTTCGGACTCTTGTCACGGTTCTGAATCTAATCTCACAAAGTGCAATGTAAGACTGATAAATCATCAAAGATTCCAAATCTGGCAAATCGTTTTGGAAAATCGATTTTAATCAAAAAGCGCCAAACATGGATTGTTTTACCAGATTTCAGAGTCGCCACCTAAATATTTTGTTTTGGGAAATTTAGGAAACCCTGACTCGTGCCTAAGGCCACGTGTTCGTCATCACCAAAGTTGCCTCGGCTTAGGAACTTGGTTACGAGAGGGGAAGGTCCTGAAATGAGCACCCCCGCTTGCCCGATCAAAGATCGGCCTCTACTAACATGATATGTTATTTTTGAAAACACATGCGTTCTTATTCTGATTATTAGCTAACTTATTATGTGATGCGCACAACACACAAGTATAGACTAAATCACTCAATTTGGAACAAAACATCTCATGTTTGTTTTTCGAAAATGGTTTGAAAGTGCTACCCTCGAGTAGGCTAAAGCGCGGATTTGCCAGTCTCAAGTGGGTTTTAAAACAACATGATTTTGCCACTCCGCAAAGTGGGCTTAAAACGCACATTCGATGAATAATTCCAATTCAAGCAATGAAGCCTTCATCCACAGGCATTCATACAGTTAAGCACTTAAGCAGATAGCCTCATGGCAAGCATGCTAACATGACAATCACTTACACACATGCAAGTATGCTAAAGCGTAACCACTTACAGTGTACTCCGAGCCAAAACAACAACTAGTTAGAAATCAATGTATGATCCTAACTATGTTAAATGACTAATGCAATACATGCAAAATGCAACTAAATGGACTCGACTATCTAAGATGACATATGAATGCGACATTTGATACATGTATTCAAAAAAGGGTATTAAAATACAACGCGGTTTGAATGATGCGCCGAGCCCGGTGCATGCAAGACAAATGAATGATGCGAACATGCAAAGCATAAGGTATGCTAATTGAAATATGCCCTAAACTAACCATCAAAAATGGATAAGTAAAAGGGAGAAAGATGTGGGATTGGAAGACATTCACACACACAAGCACACGTATTACAACATTTGCCCTCTCGACGGAGGGTCCGAATAAAATGAAAGCTAACTAGCTACGCCAATTAAGCTAACTATTACAAACCAACTAATTAACTAACTATTCTAGCTAATTAATTATTACAAACCAAATTGAATAACTAGCTAATCTAAGCTAATTAGAATATTACAAAGTACTAAGCTAAATTAATTACAACACAGGTAATTAACTATAACTAGCTAACAGAAGCAATAAATGGCCTCGCGGGCGAGGGAGATATGCATGCTCGGTTGCATCCTACAGGAAATCCACCGCCTTGCCTCAAGACGCCTCTGTTTGCACTCTTTTGAATCTTTGAAAATTACACTGATTTCTAAATTGCTTCTTTCTGATCTCAAGAACACCTTGAGGGCTGAAATTCCTCATGTTGCTGCAACAGAGCACAGACAGAGGCAAGACAGTGTATTTGCAAGGAAATGTATGCATTTCCACACTCCTTATCATATCTCAAGCTCAAAGGAGTATGGCACTTGACTCTCAAGCCAACAACCAAGCATTTTCAATGTATGGTGGGCAAAGGATCAAGCTTGCACAAAACTCAATGAATGCACACATAAGACTCGAAAGGCTTCCACCCTATCATGCACAATCAAGGGTGTCGGCGACCGAGAAATGTGACACGTTTCATCACTATGAGTATGAAACGTCCCACATTTCTCGTGTTTGGATTAACGTCCGATCCAAACATATGCAATACAAACAACATGCTTATCTTGGCCATGTTTTACTTGATTCATTTTGTTTACACATTTTAGATTACCAATTAGTCCCTTAATCGGTTAAGTCCAAAAGTGAGAGTTCTCTAGTTTTGAAAGAGTGAATTAGTGGGATGCAATGGCATATATTTTAACACTGAAATGACATGCTAAAGACGCTAAATCATGCAAGACATGCATGCAAGACATGTTAAAGGCCAAAAACACCAAGGCTAGTGAAGAGCATCACACAAGAGGCATGAAATATCAAGCACAGATGGTCAAACTAGCTATGGATAGACCTAAAACATGCCAAAATAGAGGCCGAAACATGCTGAAATGATAGCCCAAAAGTTTAGACAAACATGCATGCAAGTTGGCTCACAAGCGAAGCATAAGGCCCAAACCTCAAACACAACAAAAGGGTGATAAATGCAAGAATATGGCAGAGGTATATGGTCTAAAATAACATGCCAAATGATCCTATGCCATGAAAAAAGCTCAAATATGACATGCTAGAGGTCTCAAAGTGCAAGGCTAGCAAAGCCAAATACACTATAGTTATGCAAAGCTAAGCATGCATGACCAAAACCACTCAAATCAGACCTAAAGCATGCTAAAATATAGCCAAAAATGTGCTGGGGTAGAGCATACACATGATAGATCAATAGGCTGAAACACTGAATACACTAGGCTAGTGAACAAAATTGCACTACGAGTGCAAGGAGCATGCAAGAGGCAACCAAACTAACCCAAAATAGAGTTATGACATGGCAAATAATGGCTAAAAACATGCTTGAAATAAGCAAATTCAAAGCACAAAGACATGCTACTTTGCAAGACTACAAGTAGGATTACACTACAAGTACAAGAAGCATGCAAGAGGTGACCAAGACAGCCAAAAATAGAGTTATGGTAGGTCCAAAAAGTCACAAAAATGAGCCTAAACAAAGCCACTAAGAAGTAGAAACACATGCTCTTTTGATGGGCCATCAACATATGCAAACAAGAGAAGAGGAGGGGGGACCACCCCCACCCATTTGGGACCTCAAAACCACCTTTCCACCATTGAAATTCCTCTAAGTTTCAGTGGTAAGAAGGCCAAAAAGAGATGATCCCAAAGGCCTTAAGAGATGGCACAAAACAAAGCAAAACAAGCCACCAAAGGGGGTAAACCACTCCTAACTCAAACTAGGCCTTAAACAACCATTTTAAACACTTAAAAATAGAACTTTTTACAGTTGAAAGCTAAGCCTAAAATAGCATGCAAAGTTGGCTAAGAGAGTAACCAAAACAAAGCTTTAAAAGGAAAAATGGGATTACCTTTGAAGCACAGCAACAACAGCACCTTCTTGAGCCAAAAACCATCCTTTTGAAGCTCCCACAAGACCCTCAAGCACCTCAGCAACAAGGTAGGAGTGTTTGGCTTAGAGGTTGTGTGCAAAAGTGTGAAGAAAGCTCACTTCCAAGCACTATAGAGCACAATATATATATATATATATGTAGAGAGAGAATTAGAGTAAATTTTTGTCTCTAAATTTTCTGAACCCTTGAAAGGGGGAGAGAGCTCCCTTTATATAGAATATGCAAGCCAAAGTTTGTTTGAAGGGAGGATGCATTCTGTGCCCAACAGCTGGCACAGCTGGCACCAAAAATATCTGCAGAAAGTGAAAAATGGCCGCCGACCACTCAAAGTGGTCGACCGACCACCCCACCTAGTCGACCGACCACCTCAGGTGGTCGACAAGGGAAAAAGCTGGTCGACAGGGCAAAAAGGGGGTCTCCCAAGAGAGGAGAAGGTGGTGGCATGCTGCAGACCACTTGAGGTGGTCGACCGACCACCCACCCTAGTCAACAGACCACCTAAAGTGGCTGACAAGAGAGAAAAGTGGTCTACACCACTATTTCTCCCTCCAAGCAAAAGGGGGGGGGGGAGACCAAGAGTTGGCTTAAAACAAGCACAAAACCAAGAGAGTTCAGAGACTTAGAGGCAAGGCACGTAGCCGAAAACCTCGGGGACTCCAAACGAGCACGAATGTGCGCAATCATCGAGCACTCAAATGATGACGTCCAAGTCTTTAGAACGGTCAAAAATGGGGTGTCTACACCAAGCCGATCGACCAGGAAGGGGAACGGTCGGCCATCATTGAGTGTTCAACCTGAGGCACCCAAGTCTTAAGGGCGGTCAAAAATAAGGTGTCTACACCTATTACGTCATTGTGAAATAAAATTAGGGAGAGTTTCAAAAATGTAGTGTAGACAAAATAATTTGAAAATGGGTAAATTACAAACACACCCCCTGAGATTTACTTAAATTACAAATTATCCAATGTGGTTCTAGAAATTACATTACGCCCCCTATGGTTTTTAATTTCATAACAAATAGGTCATTTTATTAATAAATCATCAAGTTAATTAACAGTTTTTAATAATGTTAAAATTTTATTTCAATTAATAATTCAGATAATTTTATTATTGTATAGGTGAACAGTTAGAAATTTTACTTTTTTAACTAATTCTGTTAAATAAACAATTCTGATGGGAAGGTATTTGTGATTTTCCAATCCATAGGGGGCAATTTATATTTTAAGCAAATCTCAGGGAGTGTATTTGTAATTTATCCTCCACTTTTTTGAAATTTCCCCATAAGTTAAAAGAGACTTTTAAAATATCTCAATCTTTTTGCATTTAATTATTAAAAATAAATAATAATAAAGTAATAAGTTTGTATAGCATTAGTCATCATTTTAACACACTAATTTAACTAGAGGCTATTTGGAGTTTTGGAGCAATATTCCAGGTCATTTATATTGTGACACTTATTCTATTATCTCTAAAAAGTTAATACAAAAGTGTTGGATTTCACAATTTCAACCAATAAAATAGATGTTAAGGTATAACATGAATTTGCTTCACTATCATAATACAACGATAAATTTAGAAATGATAAATTTCTCTAAAATTCACATTTCAACTTGAGATAACTTAAGGGTTCATGGAGCTTACCATGAATTTCATTTTAATGATATGAACCATTGAGAATGAGGTTGGTGATGTTCCTTACAGGCATAGTATCGTATTGTGAGCCCAATAAGGCATGTCTCGAATTTATTTTAAGGGCAAAATCCACTTTACCCTTCTGTGGTTTAGGCCATTTGCACTTTATTCCTTATCATTTGGAAATAGTCACTTACCACCCTTGTGGTTTTGGACTAAAGTGCAACACGAACATTGTTAATGGAAAATGTAAAATGACCTTAATACCCTTCTATTTGTTTTCCTTTTCCTTTTCCTTTCTATTTTCTCATTCTATCTCTTCTATTATACAATCAATTTAATTTAATCACATAATTTTTCTAACTTCTTAACTCTATTTATAACTTAATCTCATATTACATTATAATATATATATATATATAATGTATAATAAAATATAACAAAATAAAATATATACATACATAATATATAAATATAAGTATATTTTATATATGTATATATATCTGAAGCAGGTAAACAAACAGAGTAATGGCCGACGTACTTCTGAATCCAGAGTTAGATAAAATTTGGGAATGATCAAAACATTTGTAGCCTCAATCCTAGAAGATCCATGCATTAGTGCTTGGACTAAAACCTAACTGTTGTATAAAAATAAAATAAACTGTATATGAAAAGAAAACATATTCATTAAAGAAGAAAAACAAAACACTTTAAGGCAAGGGGATGTTTTTTTTAAGATAGTAATTTTCCCTCTATTATACAAAAAGGTCTCTTGGAAATTATATATTCAAGATACAATGCCTTATTTTAGAAAACAATACTAAGGCTGTATTTGTTAGTTATTTTCTAAACCAAAACCTTAATCTAGAAAAATCAAAATAAAAGCAGTGAAGAAACGAGTAGAAAAAAACTAAGTATCTATGGGTTGTTGAAGAGCGTTCCTTAAATAGAACTCGAACAAACAACAACCAAGGAAATGGTGCATCCATCCTTTATAGACACTACCAGAATTTCAAAAGTTTAAATTGATTCTCAACGTCCATATATAGACTAGCTGTTAGGATCTGAAATTGAAATCTTAAAACTGTTTTATTCAAACGATCTCAATCTATTTCGTGTATTTGAATATTTTATTTATTTCTATATATATATTTCAAAAGAACTAGAAGTTCCATTTCATGGATATCTTTAATGGAAAACCTCCAATGGAAACTAAAAAGGAATATGGAAAGTCCTTCCTCTATTTATAGTATATGAGAACACACTCATTTGCTCAAGATTTTTCTATGTGGGAACCAAGCTAAAAATTTGAATTTCAAGTGAATGGAGGAAAAACAAAATATTGAATTCATTCCAAGTGAAAGTGTAAAGATTCCTTTACATTCCAATATGTTAACCAAGAAAGGAAACAAAACAAAAACATGGAGATTATTGTTGTTATTAGTAAATAATATATAACAATCCCCCACTAATTTACTAATAAAACAAAACAAAAAACAAAAACAAAAACAAACAAATAAAATCAATAAAAATAAAAATTAAGTATTTGTATAGCACATACTCTTAAGTGGATAAGTCCCGAAGTTAGAGTTGAATATGACCTTTGAGATTCAAACAACTAAAAGAACTAAGTCTTGATCTTAGTGAATTCAAAACTAAAAAACAACTATATTCGCACCATACATAGGTTCATAGTTCACCATACAACTGTGTTAATCGACCTTACACAAATCCTAATTAGCAAGTACTCTAGGATTAAATCGGTAATCCGTAAGAAGCGGCCCTTACTTCTATACTTGCAAAGGCACACTTATCTAGAACGTCCACAACCTCTCTATCGTCCCGTTGAAGCTATGAGTTATGTTAAGGATTTAAAAATCTAACCTTCTAATTGTGGAATATTGAGTGCATTAATTAGATATGGAACTTTGTTTAGAATCACATTAACCCCCCACTATTCACAAGTTTATAAATGCACTTGAAATATAATTTCTCATTATATTTCATACTATATATTTTAATTAAAAACCTTTGGAACTCTAAAATAGTCATTATTTGAGTTATACAGACATCAACTAATTAGAGTAGGCTACATAAAAAAATCTATTTTTTTTAAGTAACCGGTGAAAGTCCCATATCTCTCATAATTTTATTGATCCTTTTACCACTAAGTGGCTTTGTAAGAGGATCCGCGAACATTTGATTAGTAGGTAAATATTCAAGTAATATTTTACCTTTCTTCATAAGTTTTCTTATGTGATTATATCTCAAAGCAATGCATTTGCTATTATTTGAGATTCTTATATTTTTAGTATTTTGAATTGCCACTTGATTGTCCCAATACAAAGTAATAGGCCCTCCAGGCACTTCAATAAACAGAATACATCTCATAAAATTTTTCATCCAAATTAAATCTTTACTTGCTAATGACATAGCAACATATTTAGATTTTATAGAACACAAAGCAATACATGATTATTTTTCAGAAGACCATGCAACTATAGCACCACCAACAGTAAGCAACCATCCACTAGTAGACTTAGAATTAGTTCTATCAGAAGTCCAATTAGCATCACTATAACATTCAAGAATATGATTTGTGCAGAAATAATGTAAATCATAATTCATGGTATATTTCAAATATCTCAAAACTCTACTAAGTTCCTTCCAATGTTCAGTACTAGGACTACTAGTAAACCTACTTAACATACTAACTACACATGCAATATCAGGTCTAGCATAATTCATAGGATATATGTAATAACCCGACCCTCGCATGTGCTTCTGACATGTTTAAGTCTCTTATTTTGTGCATGAAAATGCTTAACGAAAAATTTTGTGATTATATCTGTTGGATAAGAAAAGCATCTATTACATTTAAAACGTTTAGAACAGAAATTGGGAGCTTTAGAGGCATGATAATCCGAAATTGATGTTATATTTGAGATCAGCATAATTTTTAGGTAATATTAAGCATTTTGGTGAAATTTCAATTTGGGGCTGGTTAAACGATTGATTTTTGTCTTATTCACATCATATATATATATATATATCTCTATGTGTTATGTTCCTTAAACACCTTGACTTAGAGACAACTATCTCTTGAGAGAAAAGATTGGGTTAGAGAGGGGTTTGAGAGGTAGGGTAAAGAGGATTATCCAAGGAGGTTGAGAATTTGAGAGATTTAAAGCTCAAGGTATGTAAATTTTATGTAGATTGTACCTTAAATTACCTCATCTCTTGTCTTGGATAGGAATTTTTGGAGTATGAGTAGAATTTTCTTTGATATGGGAGGTGTGTGAATTTGATTGAGAAAATGTGTTGGTGTTAGCTTGATTGAGAGTTAAATTCATCATATCCCTTATTTATGCATGATCATGCTCAATTATGGACATGGATAATCGTATTGTATAAAATTCTTCATGTTTATGTTATGCTCATGGAATGCAAGGAGTAAGAATGAATATATGCTTGAAATACTTTGTACAAGATGTATGTTTTACTATGGAATCATGTGTCCACATGTTGTGTCTCCTAAATTACATGATGTTTAGACCATATTTTATCAATTAAAGGATCTATTTTGGACCTTATTGAAGTCCCCAAAGAATTGGATTTTTTGAGAATTTCGGATGGGTTTTTGGCAGAATCGCCGCACGTGGGGGAGTCACTACCGCACGTGCGGAAAATGGGGCAAAATTTGGGCTTGAACACTGTCTAAAAGGCACGAGGATACATGCGGGCTCGCCGCACGTGCGGCCCAAGTTGAAAAACATGGAATGCTCCTTTTGGCCTGTTTGACCCTCTGGGATGTGTGAAATTAATATTTGAAATTTTTACAGTGTTCCTTTATTTACTGAAAGTTAACGAATGCAGTGTGAATTTAAAAGAAAGTTGAACTAATTGGTGAGTTCTATGTATGTAGGGCACACTCCGGGAGGAAGTAGCGTCCCACCACAACACTGTGAGTAGTAGTACATTTGTTTATCGTTAATGCTTATGGCTATTAACCTTCTGATTTCCGTAAATCACTATCTTGACATGTATAATGGTTGAAAATTGATGTGAATGGAAACGTTGAAAGAATATGTGTGCATATGGATTATTTCTGGGCCGATGGCCGTTCCGTTATTTCTGGGCCGATGGTCATTCTGAGAGTAACACAGCATCACCCATATGAACTCTGCAGCTACATACGTGTTGTTAATTATACATTGAACTGTTTATGTATTATTATTCATTGAGCGTAGCTCACTCTGTGATTTGTCTGATGTTGTAGGTAATCAATCGGTCCGTCCTAACCCCGATACCCGTCTACCTTTTTGTCAACCTCTGAATGATTTGGCACTAGACGAAGCCTCTTATATTTTGTAAAGTTTGTTAAAATATTGGCTCGCACTTTGATTTCTTGTCTAAGGTTGACTGTACATGACTTTCCCATCTCAAATGTTTTTGTTATGCCCAATCTTGGGGCTGGGTCTGTATATCTATATATATAATCAATGCTCGGGTGTATGTTTTTGTGTAGTATCTATCTGTTATGTTGTTGAGATCCTGGCATGGTAGTGACAACTCGATGGATATGATTTTATGTCATTCTATGAACCTAAGTGCTTCCGTTCAGGCCCCCCTATACTATGTTTATCAGGTTTAGCGCCCATGTATGCATAGGTCATGCCTGAACTTTTAGGGGGCGAGTTCGGGGTGTGATAATATATTAAACTTCCTCTAATACGAGCATATTCTTCTTGATTAACAGAAGCACCTAAATGCAGCACCAATTTATTGCTAGGATTAATAGGAGTTTTACTAGATTTACAATCAAGGTGATTAAATTTCCTTAGCACTTTTTCTATAAAATGAGATTGAGTCAAAACAAATCCATTATTCTTCTGAATAACTTTAACACCCAAAATAACATCAACAGGACCTAAGTCTTTGTGCCAAGAAAACTCTTAGGCTCATTAATACAAGCCATATTAGAACCAAAAATTAATAAGTCATCAACATAAAGAGTTATAAGAATTTTATAATTTTCTGTTAACACAACTTTCTACTTTAAAGCTTTTAAAACTAAGATTCTTAATTTATTTCTTAAATTTTTCATGCCATTGTCTAGGTGCTGGTTTAAGATCATACAAAGACTTATTTAATTTACAAACTAAATTTTCTTTACCTTTAACAACATAACCTTCAAGTTGATTAATATAAATTTCTTCTTCAAGAGTACCATTAAGAAAAGCAATTTTTGCATCCATTTGATGTACTTCAAGATTATAAACAGAAGTAATAGCAAACATAATTCTTATAAAAGTTATTTTAGTATTAAGAGAAAAGGTTTCAAAAAAGCCTATTCCTTTCTTTTGACTATATCCTTCAACAACTAATTTTGCTTTTATATTTATCTATACTCCCATCAGTTTTTAGTTTCTTTCTTATTAACACTCGTTTACATCCTATTGGTTTTGTATTTGGAGGAAGATTAGTTAAAGTCTAAGTGTTATTATCATGAATAGATTTAATTTCATCATCCATAGCAAATTTTCATAAATTAGCATCATGCAAAGACATAGCCGCATTAAATGTTTTAGGATCTTGACCATGATCTAATAAATAAGTACACATTCCAGGACAAATCTTTTTCAATTCTTTGTCTTTTACTTCTTCTTAATTCAGAAGATTTATCTACTATTTCAGTTTCTTTATTATTGTTATCACTAACATTAGGCAACCCATTCTCTACTAGTGCATCATTCAAAGAAGAATTAGTATTGTCTAACTCAATTAACAATTCTTTTTCCAATTCATAATTATTAGCATCTTTAATAGTCAAATGTTCATAATAAATTGCATGAGTCGCTTCAAATACACCATTCGAATTTAAATTAAAAAATCTAGAATTTTACTAGTCATAGAATATCCAATAAAAACAAATTTTATAGCCTTACTACCTAACTTGGGCTTTTATATGAAACATCTAAAACATAAACAATGCAACCCCAAATCTTAAAATAATTAATATTTGGTTTATGATTTTTCCACAATTTATAAGGAGATTTAATTTTATTTTTATGTATGATTCTATTAGAAATATGACAAGCCGTATATAAAATCTCACCCCAAAAACTATATGGAAATTTTGAATGAATTAACATAGCACTAACCATTTCTAACAAGGTTCTATGTTTTCATCCTGCAACTCCATTTTGTGAAGAAGAATGAGGGGTTGTTTCTTCTTTAACTATTCCATGTGTTTGATAAAATTGAATATAATCATTAAGTTGATATTCATCACCCTTATTAGATCTAATTCTTTGAATTTTCTTTCTAAGTTTATTTTTAACTTCTAGCTTAAATATTTTAAATTTTTCAAAAGTTTCATCTTTTGTTCTTAGCAAATAATCATAAGTAAATTTAGAAAAATCATCTATAAAAGTAATGAAATATCTTTTTCCTTGTCTAGTAATTATATCCTTATTATCACATATATCACTATGAATTAATTCAAACAAAGGGGGCGTTCGGGATCATTATCACATATTATCAGATATATCACTGCTCGCCGTCGCTTCTCATCACCGACACCACCCTCTGTCGCCCCCCACTCCCGCAAATCAACTACCGATCACCACTTCTTACCTTCAGATCGTTGATTTGTAGAAATAGGGTTAGGGTTTTCAAAGGGTGGTTAGGGTTAGGATTTTTAGAATTAGGGTTAGATTTTAGGGAAGAAGATGATAGTGGAAAAGATGAAATTTTAAACAAATGTGTCTTTTTACATCATATTTAAATTTTTAAATTAATTTTTTTCAATACCTACTGTAACAACCCTGACCCATGATTAACTATTAAACCATGATTAACGATGCCTAATAAGTGATTAAGATGAAATTCCAAATTAATTGCATGTGTGTTGCATTTTTGAGTTTCTATCTGTTCATGGTAGGAATATATGTCTGTATTTCCGTTTTGTTTTGCCAATTGAAGGCTTTATCAGCATCTGATTGCAAAATTGACTTGAATTATGTGCTCATTAGAATTTTTAGAATTTTATGATAGATTTAGTTGAAATTCAATTTTGGAATGAAATAATTAGATTAAATAAAGCTCCGTTGCTTAGTGGTAAGTGTAATTAAGCAATTTCCCTAAACAAGCCTATATAAGGCCATTGATTCTAGACCACTTATATACAACACTATATTTTCTTCTTTTTGTGAGCCAAACATGATAGGGAGAGAGAGAGAGAGAGAGTGTGTGTGTGTTAGGGAGAGTTGAGATCAACAAGGGAAGTGCAAGACTTGAGGGTATGATTTAGCTTGGAAGTCAAGGATTTGAGCTTAGAGTCTTGGTGTGTTCATCATCTAGAACCTACTTAAGGAGTTGAGGTAGTATTCAACACCTAAATTATACAATTATGATGAGTATAACATGAATTCAAGAGGAATAAGTTGAGTTAAGCAAGAATTGAGCTAATAAGTTGGTAGGAAGATCATATCATGCATGCATGCATATTTCATAGCATCTTGAAGTTGTTTTCCCAAGAATTTCCTCATGCATGTTACTAACTCACCTTAGTTTTGGGAATTCATCAAGTTTCATGTCATTTTGTGTCATTAGATCATGTTTTGGAAGTTTTGAAGTCCAAGCAATATATGCATATTATATTTCCTAAGAATTGAGTTTTGTTTTGCACAATTGGCAAGCTTTTGGGCTTTGATTCTGCGAAATGATTTAGAATTCCCAATGTTTTCCAAGTTCACATATGATTCCTCAAGTTTTGGCCCAAAAGGATGAGTTTTGACGTATTTGATTTGAGTTTGGAAGCTTGGAGGTGAATTTGGAAATTCCAAAATTTGACCTCTCCGCTTGAGCGACAGATCCTGCACTCGAGCAACTATCTTTATTTTTTGCACTTCCGCTCGAGCGACCAAAAGTTGGCTCGAGCGTAAAATGCATGCTTCCAGAAGTTCACATGTTTTGCAGACCGCTCAAGCGACAAGAGTTGCGCTCGAGTGAGGACCTAAGTCTCATGCTCGAGCAACCATTGAGCGTCCTTCGATCGTGAAAATCAAGCAACCAGTACTTTTGCAGAGTTTACAGACCGCTCGAGCTACAGAAGTGGCGCTTGAGCGAGCACTCACATTTTTGCATGTCCGCTCGAGCGAAGGAAGTTGCACTTGAATGGGACCCCTATTTTCAACAAGTTTTGTTAAATGTTTCCAAATATATTTTAGCATCCTCATTGCATCCTAGGCATTCTTAGGCTACGATTAAGACATAATAATGAGGATAAAGGCTAGAAACACACTAAGAACGAAATGAGATAAGTCATGTACGATCCAAACGTGTGTTTCAGTGTATGTATATGTTATGTTTATGTAGGTCACGCACCGTAAGTTGTTGATCCATTGGTTGGCTCATTAGTTGGCTATCGAGCTGTACAACAATCTGTGAGTAATAACTTAGTAAAGTTATGTTTGGTATGAAAATACTTTTCAAATATTATGGTATGATGTGAAATGTTTCTGAAAAGGCTATTATGTAATTCCATGAATGATGATCCATATTTTTGAAATATATTTGTGGTGTCTTTAGCCCAGGCCCTCGCTCAGGGGAAATAGTACTGTGGCTTATGGTCATGAGGCCCTTGTCCGGGGGAATAATACCGTGGCCCAAGCCCATGCCCGGGGAAATAATACTGTAGCTCATGTATAAGATATGTTACCCGGTACCGGAGGTTCCATTATGGAACTTGATATGCTTGACCAAAGAGATATGTTAATGCTAATGGATGTACCACACATGATTTGAATATGATTATGACTATAACTCTGTTTCTGATATGAACATGCCTATGTTTCAGTTTGATAAGAGATTTGAAATCCAAATCTATTACGGTCATCATTCATTAAAACCTTCACTTTGTCATTATTCACTGGGCTCCATCTCACTGTATTATTTATGTATGTAGGTGATCAGGCGCGTGACCAGGCTTAGAGCTTCTGCTTAGACTCTATTTTGTCAGCCAACCTATGTACCTCTCATGGAGGTTCCGGATATGTTAGTGGTTATGGCTATGTGCATGAAGTTCAAGCTTTGTTTTCTTGTTCGAATAAACGAATCTTTGTTTATTTTGTAAATAGGGCTAAGTCCCTTTTGTCCAATCTATATATATATGATGACGTAAGAATGATGTGTAGATATATATATATATATAAAAGTTTAAAGTTTTTTTGTCTCATGTATGTCTACACAGCTCAAAGGACTATGAGTATTTTATATTTGCTTCTGCTAGCCCCTTATATTTTGTTATTCAGGTCAAAGGCCTTCAGTAATCTGATGATTACTGGCCGGTTACGATGCCAACCTGTAGGGGCGGGTTTGGATCGTGACACCTACTCTATCTTTTCGTGCGTGTATGACAAATTCTGTCAATTTAGACAAATAAGTAATGCCAAGGAGGTAAATTGTAAAACAACTAAAACCATATGAGGGGTAAGCGATTATTTTCAAATGACAAGGGGTAATGTCACGACCCAAACTTGTCCCTAAAATTGTAGGCATGACCGGCCTGTATTTAGGCCTCAAACAAAAATTTGAAAATTTAAATCATATTGAGGCCTAAAGTGGAAGCAAAATAAATAACAGAACGTCCATTGAGCAATGCTTATGTGACAGGATTAATCATGCCATATAAAGAGTTCACAACCCAAAATATTAACTAAGTGTTCAACAAAAGCCACCAAAAACTTAACTAAAATGTGGCATCAAGGACTCTTCAAAAGGACAAAAGACTCCAATTTTGGAGGCTTAGCAAAACAGGTCCCACAAAAGTTTCCTAAAGCTGACTTGGGCTGACCTCCGAGCTGATTACCTACATAAATATATATAAACATAAAGTAAGCGAAGCTCAGTGAATAATAATAAAGTAAAAAGCATCTGATGTATACCCATTATTTTTCCAAGGTATAATATTTAGAGCATTCATCACAGTCACGTTAAGCATAGTGTTATTCATAATCACATTTTCAGAACGACCTCAGGCCCACTTATTGCGGAACGGCCTCGGGCCCATATGTAACAGAATGGCCTCGGCTCCAATCACGTATTAATAGAATGGCCTCGGGCCCAATCATAGTAACAGAACGGTCTCAGGCTCAATCATAATAACAGAAAGGCCTCGAGCCCAATCATACTAACAAAACGGAACGATCCCGGGTCCATTTCATATGCTATTGTGATCCAACGTTCAATCATCTCTAATAAAACATAAGTTGTATAAAACGTGTCAAAGTACATAAACATAACATATAATCATAACATATCGTTATACTACTATTACGCACAGTGATCCGGTCGTGCAATGGTCTCTTTCGGCGAGTGAGCTACACATCACACACATAAATTGATAAGCAATGCATTCTTTTCTTAGCTTTTTTTCTTTCATCCTTTTGCTATTTCGTTCCCTTTTTATTTATTTTTAAGCATTTCGGAGGGCTTAAACATATACATACACAGAGGTGTACAAAAAGATGTAGATTTTCTACCTGTTTTCCACACGTGCAAAAGGCCCCACCGCACATGCAGAGAGGTGTGCCGCATGTGCTTTTATTTCAGAATGATCAAGTTGCTTCCCCTGTTTTTTGCGTGTGCGGCTGTGAGCCCCGCACGTGCGGTTCTGGGCCATGCGTGTGCAATTCGAAAATCCAACAAACTCAAGCTTTCCAAATGTATTTCTAAGGCACAATTTAAGCAATTTCACTTCAAAAACATGATATACAACCATGAAAAGCATGAAACTCAAGCTTAATATGATTCTAACCTACTTTAATTGGACGTATACAACTCTAATTTCCATATTTCCTTCACTTCTTTCATTTTCTCAAATTATACATGTTTGTATATGTTTATATGTGTTCACAGCATACAAAGCTTCAAGCTTAGATACAATTTCTCACAATCAAACTCAAATCACACTAAAAATGAGGAAATCAACTCTTAAATCAAACAAATGTGAGGAATCTATGTTCATTTCATAATATTTGTTCAAGCAAGATCATCATTCTAAAACCCTAACTTATATAAATGGAAAAACTTCATTTAATACAAATCAAGTCTCAAAACCATGTTGAATTAAGCAATTCTACCTTCAATCAAAATCACAATTTCAAAGCAAAACCAAAGTTCCATTTAAAAGCTCAAAGACTTGAAGTCAAGCACAAAATCAAAAGCTATACATATGATGAGTTCTAATTTCAAAATCCATAGAGAAAGTCCCTTGAAATTTTAAGAATCTTAGAAATCATGCAAGAAAACAAGGTATAAACATGAATCCCATGAAATCATGCTATGTTCTTGCCTTATATGACAAAATACATGTAAAAGTTTCCATAAAATCCATAAGCCAACTCTTAATTCATGATCTTCAAGGTTTGAGAGGTAAAATCTTACCTAAAGTCTTCATAAACACTTGATCTAGCATAATCTTGATAAATCCAAGCCAAATCTTGAGTTTCTTAAGATCTCTCTCTCTCTCTCTCTCTCTCTCTCTCTCTCTAGAACTCTCTCTTTCTCTCCATGTTTTTGTCTCTTCAAAGGGCTAAAGATAAGCTCAAATATATATAACATGTCATATATCTATTTAGGCCAACCAAACATAACTTAACGAATCAGACGAAATCAATTTTCAATTAAACTACCCAAATGGCTCTAAAAATTTCCATTACCGTATCCATGTACTCAATTTCGATTTATGAACTTATTAAAGTCATCAATTTCAGCTTACTTAAGGGTTTGGCTTAAAAAAATTTAATTAATTCATCACGAATCAAATTTTTATAAAATTTCATATTATATTCTAAAAATCATGCTAATCATAAAGTAAAGTCAATTTCAGTTTATCGCACCTCTAAGGCTTTCAATTTGCAGTCCAAAAATCGTAATTTCAATAGATTTTCTTATAACTGACAAATACAATCTCATAAGCACATAATTCACACATTTAAACACGCAATTTTACATCAAACCTATAATCACACAGATAATGAGGGAATTAGAGTATAAGCAGCATATGAGATAATCGAGTTATTACAGGTAAAGTGCAAATGGCCTAAACCATAAGAGGTGAAGCGAATTTTGCCCTTATTTTAATGATCTGAACTATTAATAGAATAGAGTTCGTTGAGTAGATTATCCATAAAAAAAATTCAAATTAATTAGACATCGGTAACCTACAGACAGCAAGACCATGTTTATGCTTAGAAAAATGAACGGTTAGCATGATTTTAATAATTTTTTTAAGGTTATTATTTGGCTTGATCAAGGGGTTATACTTATCGGATTAATTTCATTTTTTTATATGGATAATAAACTCAACAAATCCTATAACATGAATTGCTCAGATTATTAAAATATGATCGAAAAAAACCTCATGGGGTGTGACAGCACGGGTGCTATCACAACACCCATCCCCAATCTTGAATCATTCATTTTGTAGAACCCTCAATATATATTATCTATGAAAAAAATTACTTCGATCCCATAATCGTAACCATTTTATTTTATCGTATTTGTCTTTAAAAAAAATGAACGACTAATATATTGTTAAAAATATGCCATCTATTTTTTTTAATAAACATGATAAAATTAAAAAGTTACGATTATTAGATTGAACTAATTTTTTTTTTTTTTTTTTTTTTATAGATGATAATGATATATATTGAATACGTTAGAAAATAAATAGTTTGAATTATCGAAACCCTCAAGTTTTCTCAAGTTAATATGTAAATATAAAAGAGGCCCAACTAATTCTGAAAGGAGAGGATTCCCTATAGTCCATAATCTGGACTAGAGTGTGCTGTTTGGACCCGTGGTGTCCACCACGGTGTTGTTTTGTTGATCTAAACTGTGTATTTTATCCAAGAAAAAATTGATTGATTGTAACATCTTCAATTTATTGTATTTGTTACAAAAAAAAAAAAAAATGACAACAATTGTGTTTGAAAAAACAAACCATATATTTTTTTGATAAGAAACGCAATAAATTAAATATGTTACGAGATTGACTTAATTTTTTGTATGTATAAAATTCATGAAATATTTAATAAAATAAACAGTTTAAATTATTAAAACGAGACTTGTAATGAGTCTCACGAGCCCAAACAGTAGTCTCCTGTCCATATGGACCCAAAGGAATCTACCTCCATTCTAAAAATTACATTAAAAAAATAATAATATACAAACTTACTTTCTAAATTCATTTTTTAGATTCAGTGATGCATTAATAAGATGATTAGTTAATGATTAAATAATAAATGAAAAAAAGAATTGACTTAGATATTTTAATAAATAAGGAATTGACTTAGATATTTTATTATATGATTTTTTTTCTTTTTTTTTTTTACATTTATTTTTTAAAATAAATAATAAATCACATTTATTTATTTTTATTGAGTTGACTCTAATTGTGTGACTTACAATCCTGGTAACTTTATATTTAGGACTGTTTTGAAAGATGTTAAAAATTAAATTTTTAATTTTTTTTATAAAAATATAAAAAGTGATGTGATTTAAAATAAATTAAAAATTAACTTCTCATTTTTTCCAAAAGGACCCTTAATCCTACAGTCACTGCTCAAGGCAAAATGAAGGAACATTTTCACTGGTGTACGTTGGACTTTTTGGATTATGAGTTGGTTTAGTTATTTTAGGACTGGTTTGGCATGTTTAAAAATTTTATTTAAATCATATTATTTTATTTAAATCACATTATTTTTTTAACATATTATTTTTTTAACACATCACTTTAAATTTAATTCAAATCTTACTTATATTTTATAAAAAATCAAAAAATATACTTATTTAGATCATCCCAAATAACCCCTTAGTTTGGAGTTAAAATAGTCACACTTAGAAAGAATTTTTTGATTTTTTAAATTTTTATAGAAAGAAAATGTAATAATTATGATTTAAATATGATAATTTTTAATTTAATAGTAATAATTATGATTTAAATATGACAATTTTTAATCTAGAGTTAAATATGTATATATCTATATATATATATATATTTGTTAAAATAATCCGAACCCAAAAGAGAGTAGTTTTTTTTTTTTTTTTTTGGTTTCATTTGTGTTTCGTATTTTAACAAACACTTTTCTCCATTCCAGTCTCTTCTTTATGGGAGTCTTTGTTGGATTGTGTCCTCTCTCTCTCTCTCTCAACAGTTCTGGTTTTGGGTTTTTAAACTTTAAAGAAAAGAAAAAGAAAAAAAGTGAGATGGAGAAGATGTTGAGGAAGGATTTCGATATTCCGGGGAAACACCCCTCAGAGGAGGCTCAAAGGAGGTGGAGATCCGCCGTCACCATCTTCAGGAACCGCCGTAGACGCTTCCGCATGGTGGCCGATCTAGCCAAGAGAACCCAAGCCAGGACCAAGATTCTCAAAGCCCAGGTTCCTCTTAAAACTCTCTCTCCCTGTTTGGTCTCTAAGAAAATAAAAGAAAAGCAACTTGAAAGAAATAACAAAATCAAACAAGAAAAATAAAGCAAGACTCACTACCCTCTGTCCACCACTCTTTTTTTCTGTTTTGAAATCACTTGAGAAACTGACTCAATTAATGATTTTTTCTTACATTTTCTGGCAATCCAAACAGATCATTTTGGCACATAACTCTCACTGCCCTTTATTTCTGTCACTTATAATAATTAATGACATTTCTAATCAAATATTATTAAAAAAATCATTAATTATTAATTTTCAACTATAATTTTAAAATTATATCACGAAAAGTATCAGTAATTATAAATTTTAGTGAAAAATCATCAACAAAAGTGTTATTAATTTTTTATTTTCGACGACAATTTAAAAAATTTGTCACAATAAAAATTACTAATGATAAGTTTTAATGACAATTTATAAAAATCGTAACTAAAAAAGTGATTAATTATTAATTTTTAATGATATATATAAAAAAAAATATCGTAAAAAATTATTTTTAACAACAATTTTATTAAAATTTATTTTTAATAAGATTTAATAAAAATTAAATTTAATTATTAAATCTATCGGTAGTTTTCCCTAAAAAAAAAAAAAAAAAAAAAAAAGACTTTCTGTATTATCACCTGAACTGTTAATGGAAAGAAACAAAAACAAAATGATTGAAACTATAAAGAGAAACAAAACAAAATGCCAATGCTGAGCCTGATCTAAAACACTTCCCTCAACAACACCACGGCCTGTGAAAGTGTTGTTGGTACGCGTAGCGCGCATATTAGCCAAACTCCTACATGTGAACCACTAATTGTGTTTCTTATCCTAGTGGTCCCCCTTTTTTGTTTAATTTTTATTTTTATTTTTTATAATGAAGCTTAATGAATTAAGCTCATAATGATAGCAGACCATTGTTTGGGAAGTGAGGCCTCATGTGGGAACACATTTTTTTAAGTAATTTTTTGGTTAAAATGTGAAGTAAAAAAAATTAATATGTTTAGGATGATTTTTTAGTTTTTTACGAAAAGATATGCATAAAGTAGAGAAAAGAGAATTTTTAATTTTTTGATATAGGTCGTTGATTTTTTAATTTTTTTAATAACTTTTTAACTAAAAAAATCACTTGTCAAACGAGACTGAGTTTGAGTCGGTTTGAGGCTAAAATAATCATAAAAAATAAAATAAATTTTTTAGTTTAAGAAGATAAAATATCGCATTAAATTTATAATCATTACATATTTTTTCTTACAAAAAAATTTAAAAAATTTAAAAAATCAAAAGTTCTTCTCAAATCAAACTTTTTAATTCCAGATTAAAAAAAAAAAAAAAAAAGCTACGAGGGCAACCCACCCCCCAAATCAAGCCTAGATTAAATAGACAATGTATGATTAGTACAAAGAAACATCCAAAAAGAGAGACAGAAAGCCTCGATAAACGTACCGAGAATCTATCTAATCAAACTAACCTCGGTGATTGTACTTGAGTTGCCCGGTGCACTTCTTATTTTAACCCACTCTTTTTTATATTTTTTTGTTTTTAAAATTTTAGCTCAGTATAATTTAAGTACTGCTAATTTATCAATTTTGAATATTAAAATTTTAAATATAAAAAATTATTAAAAATTGGGCCGAACACTTGGTTATTAAAAAAAAAACAATCTAATCGATTTAATAGAGCCCACTTTTCATGTTATTCCAATGTATTGATAATACATATTCTTATCAAATTTGGTGTTGAAATATTTATAATTCATTTAAATTTCGATAATTTTGGTTTTTATTTTACTATTATTCATATACTCTTATATTAAAACAAGATTAGGTTTTAGTGAGAAGTCATGTTATACTTTTAATATATAATAAAACTCAAAAAAAAAAAAAATGTAGCAATTACTTGTCATTATAAGTTCAGTTAATTATATGGGATAAATGTATAAGGATTTGGTTCTTCTTAGTTTACAAAAGCTCAATTCAAATTAATTAATTATGTGAGATTTATTATTGATTTCATTTTAATAATTTGAATTATTCATTTTTTTATAATTTTACGGATAGATCATTTATATATAATAACAAAAATTAAATTGATTAATGTAATTATAATTAAATAAAAATTTAAAAATTATAATTGTGATTTGATGAAATCATGCTTTTGTAATTATTAAATTAATCTAATACATACATAAAACTATAAGACTGAGAGCCTAATTGCTCTAGACTAGACTACTCTAATCCTAGTTTATGACTACACATTTGTTTGCTAGAGATAGTTTATTGGCCTTGTTTGTTTGGTGGACGCAAGGCCTCCGGATTGCACTAAAACACGTCTGCGAACATGCCTCTTCTGTCTTCTAGTTTCTTGTTTGGTCCTTCCAGACCCGACGAATCAGAATGAGTGTTAGAAGTATAGATTTAAATTTTTACTCGTGTGTGAGTCTTAAATGGTTCAATTGTAGTGACCTCTATAGTCTTGGATACATTAAGATCTAGTCTGAAAAATCACTCATGTGGAATTTATGGG